>MDKH01076989.1:0-68287 GCA_005239495.1 Nicotiana undulata | reverse complement strand
AGAAAAACTTGAATTTTGAAGAGAATCGGCATTTTCGCTCTGTTTTTTCACACTTCCGATCTTCAAATTTGACTGGTGATCTCCAATAATCAATTCTTCAACAGATTCCGGCGTTAATTCTGAAATTTTGACCAGTTTTTTCGTTGTTATTGGAGGTCATGAGCAACTTTTGTGTTGTTATGGGTAGGGCTTGAGGCAGTTATTTTGATATATGCGTTTGTTTATTAAATGGGTAAGAGAATTGTAATTATTTAATGGGTAGAATTCTTTTATGGGTAGAGAAGGGTAAAAATTTTAATTTTTATGGGTACTCCTGCCTTTCTCCCATTTTGTAGATGGGCTGATTTGGGCTATGCCTAAAGTAACCGATGAAAAAGGGATTTGGTTTTTCCATTCTTATACACTATTTGAAATCTTCTTACGGAAAATGTTCAAGTTATTGTATTTACCCGACCTAAACACGATTTAGCTACAAAATATATACTTTCTACTTTAAAAGACTCTCAATCCATTATTAGTGTCTTCAATCAAGGGATTTAGTTATACATTTTTCTTTTTTTCTCTGCTCTTTCCCCTTTTCTTTCCAGATCTTTCACCCTTACGGCAATTTAAGCCAACTAATATTTCCCTTGATTTTAATTTCCATTTTTGGTAAAATAAAAATATCCCTCACAAACAAGAGAAGAAACCAATAACGAGTATCAAGAGGAAGAGACGAGTTCGACGGCGAAATTGGAATGTGGATTCCGTCAATTAACATGTTGTCCTCTAGAAGCTAGAAGGGCTTGTGAAGTTCCAAACCCGTCAAATGTTAGCGATTCCCGCTTTGGTTACCGATTCCCAATGGGATTTTATTAGGGAGATAAATTTTGCAACTTTACTAACTCGTTTGTGTGATTTTGTGCATTTCATAAGTTCTGTTACGAGGAAAAAGATAATGAAAGCTTTTTTTTTTATAACATTAAACATTTTGTCCTTCTTTTCAAATTTTGTGTAAACATAAATTTCATACAACTAATTATATATTATATAATTTATTTATATCTTTCATACATTATTTCTATTCAGTTATATACAACTACAATATCATACCGCTTAAATACAATTTGTATACAGATTTTATATAATATGTCTTTTGTATATTCGTCTAATTAATTTATCTGGTTTTTTGGTTGACAAATTTAATATTACTCGTAACCTTCTCCCGAAATACTACTCGTCTATTCAAGCTAACCTAACGCTTATACTCCTATAGAATTAGGATTAACAAGAACACATTAATAATTTTTGTATAGTAACCAAGCAAGGCGACTAGGTATATGCCTATCCTAACCGCAATCCCCCTCCCCCCAAGAGTTAAGATCTTGCTCTACTCAATCTTATATGCAATCTAGAATTCCCTCTCCCGGGTTCAATCCTAGATTGGTAGATAGTATTCAATTGGTGATCAAGCAATCAAATAATTAAGCGCAAGATTGAATAAATAAATCAATACGATAAAATAATACGAACAATTCAAGCTTCAAACTACAACGTTCATGTAGCACCCAAAACTCTAGAACTAATAAACTATGAAATTAAAGGAAGAGAATATGAAGAAAAACTAGTTGAAAACCTCCTCCAAGCGCGGTGTGTGTTCCTCCACGTCAATTCATCGTCAAAGTATGTCAGATATCCTCAAATTAAATTTAGGACCCTTTTTATATGAGTTGAAATTGTATAGGACCAAAATAATCTTATCCCGAACAAAATAAAAAAAATCTCATCAGGCAGCAGTAACATTTTCCAATTCATTCCTTGCTTCACGTCAATTCCCTTCTTGGTCTTTTTTGTTTCTTTAGTATATTAATCATTATGATAATGATTGTCCCCCTTTCTTGTCTCCTATCTTTCTTGCTTTTTTTTTCTGTCATGTTTTTTTTAGTTTTGCTTCAAACTTTTTAATCTTCGCACCACTTTATTTTTATACAATTAAAATATAATATTAAGCACAAGTAATATAACTAATACTCAAATGATGATTAAAAGTACTAGAATATGAGATAATAATGTGTAAATATATGCAATTTTGGCCGAACATCAACACCCCACACTTGAACTCTTGCTCGTCCTCGAGTAAGCATAAAAATCACTCTCGATAAATCAAGCCTAGCAACACCACGACTTCGGTAGATACTAACAATTAGGCCCTACAGCAACTCAAACCATCAGATATACACTTCCTCATCATCGTGCAAGATATACAAGTTACAAACAAATAACAAACTTCTAACCTCCTAACTTCAGACACAGACTCTAACTTACCAAATTTATGCTCACTCACATACTCTGTCAAAGAAGCTAATAACATCACCTATCTATCATGAAACAAGTGTCCTCACAAGAATAAATAGTCAATACTCTCAAATCAAAGAATGAATATAATTTAAGGACTTAGCATCAAAGAACAACTCTCGCACTCACAGACGAATTCACATGTATGCACAAAGAACCATAGGCTTGCCTATTATGTACATCTCTACTAATTAAGTAAGCTCAAATAGAATCAAATAAGACTTTAACGGGTTGTAATATTGGCTAAGGGACGGGTAGGAGAATTATATAATAGTGACTTACACTTCCCTAAGCACTTTGCACTTCTAAACCTCATCACCCATTATTTTCATCTTACAATTTTATTTTTCAGTCCTCTCTTCATCAATTGTTTCACATGTATTTTCCTCATATCAATAACGTTTTTTTTAAATCATTTTTTTCATTCTCCTTTTTTTTCCCATGTAGCATTCTTTTCAAGAGAGCCTTTTCATCATTTTTCAGCTATCATTGGTCACCATCTTTTACTTAATCATCCCATTCTTCAAATTTATCAATTAATATCATAGTCTACCCAACAATGCTCAAGGAAGCAGGGTGCAAAAACTAGGGATTCAACAAAAGGATCTAAGGCAAAAATATGGCTTCCAAACAAAAGGCCACAGACTCAACGGGCTAACTAGTGGTACAACATCTGAAAAGGCTAAAATTTACAAGACATATTAAAGAAAGCCTATTATCATCTTCTAAACAGAGCAATACTTTTATTTCGCTTCAATAACATGCATGGCAAGTTCTAGACTAAGATGCAAAATATGGAATATATGTAAGAAATCCTCACCACACATGGCACAAGTATCTATCAAGAAGGATCAATTCTACTCTAAGACAGACCAGATCATAGTGAACGAGAAAATAAGAATAAGAATTACTCGCCTATTCAAGCTAACCTAACGCTTATACTCCTATGGAATTAGGATTAACAAGAACACATTAATAATTTTTGTATAGTAACCAAGCAAGGCGACTAGGTATATTCCTATCCTAACCGCAATCCCCCTCCCCCCCAAGAGTTAAGATCTTGCTCTACTCAATCTTATATGCAATCTAGAATTCTCTTTCTCGAGTTCAATCCTAGATTCGTAGATAGTATTCAATTGGTGATCAAGCAATTAAATAATTAAGCGCAAGATTGAATAAATAAACCAATATGATAAAATAATAAGAACAATTCAAGCTTCAAACTACAACATTAATGTAGCACCCAAAACTCTAGAACTAATAAACTATGAAATTAAAGGAAGAGAAGAGAAGAAGAACTAGTTGAAAGCCTCCTACAAGCGTGGTATGTGTTTCTCCACGTGAATTCTCTTCCAAAGTATGTTATACCCCTCCAAATTAGGTTTAGAACCCTTTTTATACGATTTGAGGTCGTGTAGGGCCGAATTAACCTTGTCACCGACGAACTAGAAAATCCCCCTGTAACACAGCGTCCAGGCCAGCGCCAAACGCTAGTCCTGACGCTGAAAACAAAATGTTTCCACGTTCATTCCTTAGCTTCTTGTTTTGCATTAGAACATATTTTTTGTCTCCACTTAGGAGGAGAAAACCCAAAGGGTGTCCCCCCTCCCTTTGTCCATTGATATTTAATTATTCTCATTTATTTTTCTTCGGTATTTTATTCAATTTTACTCCGAATCTTTTCATCTTCACACTGCTTTATTCCTACACAGTTAAAATAAAATATTAAGCAAAAATAATATAACTAATACTCAAAAGACGATTAAAAGTACTAGAACATGAGTCAACAATGAGAAAATATATGCATTTTTGGTTGAACATCAACACCCCACACTTAGACTCTTGCTCGTCCTCGAGTAAGCATTAAATCCACTCTCAATAAATCAAGCCTAGAAATACCACCGCTTCTGTTGGTACTAACAATTAGGCCCTATAACAACTCATACCATCAGATATACACTTCCTCATCACCGTGCGAGATATACAAGTCACAAACAAACAACAAACTTCTAACCTCCTAACCTCATAGACAGACTCTAACTTATCAAATTTATGCTTGCTCACCAACTCTGTCAAATCAAGCTAATAACATCACCTGTCTATCATGAAACAAGTTCCCTCAGAAGAATAAATAGTCCATACACTCAAATCAAAGAATATAATTTAAGGACTTAGCTTCAAAGAACAACTCTCGCACTCACAAAGAATTCACATGTATGCACAAAGAACCATAGGCTTTCCCATCATGTACATCTCTACTAATTAAGTAAGCTCAAATTGAATCAAATAGGACTTTAACGGGTAGTAATGTTGGCTAAGGGACGTGTAGGAAAATTATATAATAGTGACTTACACTTCCCTAAGCACTTTGCACTTTTAAACTTCATCACCCATTATTCTACTCTTCACTTTGACTTACTGTTGTGATCGCTGGTTATATGTGCATAGGGTGCGATTCTATCGAGGCTTTACATCGAGATTTGAGTAAGGCAAGTAATTGGGTGTTGCAGGATTGAGACATGTTGGTTATGTTATTTCTGGTTCGGGTGGCATGGTATCGTCCGATTTCCCCGTGGTTATGGAAATGCACTTTGAGTACTTGATGTCGAATTTCACATGGTTATTGATTTTGAGCAAGGTGGCTTGGAGTACTTCATGTGGTCCAGCAGTTGGATGTGATCACGATTTGTAGCGGAGTTAAGTAGAGGTATGATCCTTGGTGTCGGGTTCACGTGATATGGTTTCACGATGTGTACCAAGCTTTTAGCATGATGTGGTAATGGTACGTGTTAGTGGCAGGATAGTCCTCTCGTGTGAGTCTTCTTTATTTTATGAATTGAGCTCTTGGGATGTTGTTGTTGAGTGCACGAGTTGCACAAGTTATGGCTCTGGATGGTATTGATGCTGATCGGATGAATGATTACTGGTTTCTACGTTTTTCTTTCATCATCAACAGTATATGGAAGTGTTGGAGCGAGGCATTGCTTGATAAGAGGATATGTACCGGTATTGGGTTGTTTTGAGAAGCTATTGTGATTAGGAGTTATCGCTATGGCTGGTTGAGTCATGCAGTATATAATGTGATTTCATCTTGTGTTACGTATATGGCATGATACAACGCATTCAGACTATTTCAGCTTATATTCGAGGAAATTGATCTTGCAAATTATTTCAAAAGTGGAAACTTGGTTCTAAGGTAATGGGTCAGGATTGGATTTCGAAATTTAAACTGTGTGGTGCTATTGGACCTATATGGGGTAGGGTGACGTGGGATCACCTCAGAATGTGTGCATGGTAGGTTACACAGAAATTTTGGTGGTGTTTGGAACAACACTAGGCACGTTCGAGGACGAACGTATGTTTAAGTGAGGGAGCATGTAATGACCCGGTCGGTCGTTCCGTAGAATTTGCACCGTTATTCCTGTTTCTGCCTTGTTATGCATTGTTTAGTTGTTTATGATCTGTTGGAGTCGGGTGGTTCGGGTTCGGAGTGGTTATAATGAGAATTGAGACAATTAGTCTCTTAAAGTAGCCTTATAGTTGGAAAAGTCAACTGGGAGTTGACTTCTTGGTAAACAATATCGGAATACAGATTTTATGGCTCGAATATCTTCGTTAGGTGATTTGGGACTTAGGAGTGTGTTCGGAATGTAATTTTGACATCCGGTGTTGAATTAGGTTTGGATTGGCGAAAGTTAGTTTTTGGCGATTCCCGGTCGTAAAATAGGCTATCGGGGTCAGAATGGAATTTCGGAAGTTGGAGCAGGTCCGTAATGTCATTTTTGATATGTGAGAAAATTTTCAGGTCAATCGGAAGTGTTTTGGATGGTTTCGGCATCGTTAGTCAAATTTAGAAATTTCAAAGTTCACATGCTTGAATTTGATGTGATTTTGGTGTTTTTGCATTTTTTGTGGTGTTTCGAAGGATCGACTAAGTTTGAATGAGGTTATGGGATGTGTTGGTATGTTTGGTTGAGGTCCCAGGGGCCTCGGGTGTATTTCGGATGCTCTAACGGGCATTTTTGGCCTTTGGGAGTTTGTTGGTTTTCTTTTTTTTTATGCAGCAGTTGTTTCTTCACTGCGATTGCGTGAGAGCAATCGTGATCGCGTAGAACAAGTTGAGGCAGGCAGGATTTTACTCTCTGTGATCGCATAAGGGTGTTCGCGATCGCAATGTTTGGGCAGCTTGGTCACTGCGATCGTGTGGGAGTCTTCGCGTTCGCGTAGAGGAATCTAGGTGTCAGATGTTGAGCGTATCTCTACGCGTGAAGCCAACCGCGATCGTGTAGGATTGAGTAGGATGAGGGACGCGTTCGCGAGCTGTCTCCTGCGTTCGCGTAGAAGGGAATTTTGGGTGCGTGTTGGTTACTCTTCGCGATCGCGACTGGAAGTCCGCGATCGCGATGAAGAAATATGGTCTGGGCAGAATGTTTAAAAGTTCCAAACGAGGGTTTTAGGCCATATCTCAAAACACCATTAGAGAGCTCGGGAGAAGGAGGATTTGGAAGAGATTTTCAGTGGGATTCTTGTGGTAGGTGTTCTTCAATCACTTTTGGTCTAATTTAATGAATTAGTCTTGATTTTTATCATGTAATTTGAGGTATCAAAGTGGAAATTGGGGAACAATGGGAGGAAAATTTGGGAAGTTCTTTTGATGATTTGATTGGGTATTTGAGGTTGGATTTTGGTAAATTTGATATGGGTAAACTCGTGAAGGAATGAGGGTTCTAGTTTTTTTATTTTTATCGAATTTCGAGATGTGGGACCGGGGCCGGGTTCGGCCAATTTTGGGAATCGTGCTTAATTTTGATAGTTTTCGATTGGGGTTCATCTTCTAGCATATTTTGATGTTGTAAATCTGATTTTGATAGACTCGGAGCTTTTGGGAGCTGATTCGAGGGGCAAGAGTATTGCGGAGTAGCTTTTCAGACTGGTTTGAGGTAAGTAATGATTTTAAATCTTGTCCTGAGGGTATGAAACCCCCCGACTTAGCATCTTCTAACTGTTTTGGAGTGACGCATACACTGGATGACGAGTGGGTGGCGTTTACTGATTCGGGATCTGGACTCCTTCCCGTGGAAACTATGAGTTGCGTAATTATTTCTACATCATTTGATAAATTGTGTTTTAAGACTATTACTGTATTTTTGGGTTGTACGCCATGTTTGGGGCCTTGTGCCGACTTGTTTGGACCCCTTGGGGGCCATTTACTACTACTCCTCACTGTGTTGATTCATATTTTACACTCAGTCACGTCATGTTTAACTGATTTCAAAACTCAGTTTTATTTACATTATTTTGTGATTTAAATTGATATTTTGGGTCGAGTAGCCCGTTTTACTGATAGCCCGAGCAGCTTTTTGTGAGGTTTCTGACTAAGTGAGGCCGAGGGCCTATGTTGTGAGGATATTATGGGATCGGGCTGCGTGCCGCAGCATGTTATACTGTTTATGGTGACTGAGTGAGGCCGAGTGCCTGATTATGAGGATATGATATTGGATCGGGCTGCACGTCGCAACAGATATTATATGGATCGGGCTGCACGCCGCAACATATGTTTACAAGATCGGGCTGCATGCCGCAACAATATAGCGCTTGGGCTGTAGGAGCCCCTCCGGAGTCTGTACACCCCAGTGAGCGCAGGTACCTACTTAGTGCGAGTGCCGAGTGATGAGTGATTGGGAGGCATGAGTGACAGTGAGGTTTCCCGAGGGGCTGATGCTGAGTGATTGTGAGGTAAGATGAGTGACTGATTCTGAGTGGTGATTGCCCGAGGGGCGGTTTATGATACTTGTTTTACCTGAGTGATTATTTATGATTTATTTCATCTTTAAACCAGCACTTTTCGGGTATTTTACTGAATTCATTGGAAATACTTATCAAAAGAGTTTTTATTGAAATTGGCTTTTAAAGCGTACTGATTTGATGTATACACAGTTGGAAAGAAAGACTGCTTATTGTGACTTGATGATTTGATCCTGTGTGTTTCTTATTGCTCAAGACCTGATTTATTTTTATTACTACTGAGTTGGAATACTCATCATTACTCCTTGCACCTCTATGTGCAGATTCAGGTGGTGGTGCGGAGCACTAGCTTTCTTATTAGGCGTGGAGCCGGAGTTGGGACATCGAGGTAGCTGTTCAACGCTCAAATCTCTGCTTCCCTTCCTTGTTTTGTATTAGTTTCCATGTTCCGAGATTTATGTATTGTGACAGTAGTATTCTTGGTAGTATTCTTAGATGCTCATGACCTATTGGCTCCAGATCTTGGGAAAGGTTGTAGATGATCGGCTCTCACCTACACTACTATAAAAGTAGTAAGATGAGGGTCAGAACAGCTTTTACCCGAAGGATCGGGATCGATTTCACAGAGAGTTATGAATGTTGGAGTTGACTTCTAGGTGATCTAATAGCGTTTTGTGCTCTTAATTGCACTTCTCATAATTTGTAATTTTTTTTACTACAAACAAGATTTATACTAATGATAATTGCAAATTAACTAACTATTGTCTTTTTGGGTTGTTTTCTAATTGGATAAAGGCACTAGGGTTATGACTTTCACCTAGGCGAATATTTAACGGATTCTAATACCTAAGGCAAAGATGTTATTCGGGGAATTATGATATAGCCAATGCTCAAAGTTTCCCACTCTATACCTCTCGGTAATTTGAGTGGCTATGCCCTAATTACCCCTCAAGGTCAATTGGGTGACAAATTTACACAAGCAATATGGGCTCAAGTAGGGTTTTACTCTCTCGAGGTTTAACCCGTTAATTGGGACTATCAATTCTCATGATTTCGTCCCAATTCCTTGTTGGGTTGATTTTCTAGACTCAAGTCCTATTTCTCAAGAAGGACCCAAGTCAATTAAACACCAATTAGTATTTGCAACCACTAATTTTAGCAACAAAAAAAAAAACACAAATCAACCCAAATATCAATCACCCATAAATATCTAAGCCCTAATTTAAAGAACCCATTAAATACTCACACTAGGGTTGAGCCATAACCCTAGCTAATGGGTTTAGCTACTCATAATCATTGTAGAAATCAAAGAAATAGATGAAGCAAAACCCATGTAATTGAATTACAAAATAAAATTGGAGGATTCAATGTTGATATCTATCTAAAATTACAAAAAGTCACTATAGAAAAACGTTCATGAGCTCCCAAAATATGTCTGATACAAAGCTTAACCTAAAAAATAACAAAAGAAACTATTTATACTCAACTGAAAATTTCAGACTCCCTGCGGGGTCACCGCGAACCGCGTAGAATGGACCGCGGCCGCGGTGAGGTTTTTTAGATTTACAAAGCTAGGCTCTGAGCTTGGCCACCGTAGTCCACATAAACTGGACCGCGACCGCGGTGGCTTCAACGCGGATCGCGAAGAAAGGACTGCGGTCCGCGTTGATTTTGCCCTTCAAAACAGCTCTCTGAATATCACCACCGCGGACCGCATAAACTGGACCGCGGTCCGCGATGA
Source organism: Nicotiana undulata (assembly GCA_005239495.1). Classification (NCBI taxonomy): domain Eukaryota; kingdom Viridiplantae; phylum Streptophyta; class Magnoliopsida; order Solanales; family Solanaceae; genus Nicotiana; species Nicotiana undulata. The sequence goes on along the minus strand of MDKH01076989.1, from coordinate 58,467 downwards.
CTTTTGCCTTGGAAACAGCTTCTCTGAATCTTTCCATCGTTGACCGCATAAAATGGACCGCGGTCCGCGGTGGTCAATTGAACTTGGCTTTTGCTTGTTCTTGGTACTTGTGCAAGTTTCACTCCTTTTTGAGCAGGTCTTTGACTATTTGTCATCCTTTTTGACTAAACCCTGCAACACGCACAACACGTAAGCCTTTGGGACTATTTTGTGTACAATTTCATCCAAAACTTAAGCAAGATAGAGTGTAAAACAAGGTAAAATCCCTAGTTATCAACTCCCCCAAACTTAAGCTTTTGCTTGTCCTCAAGCAAACAAAATAAGCCCCCACCCCTTTTTGAGTAAATCCAAGAAAATTCAGATGTCCTAAGGTGACCTCTTCTATCATCAATTGGGACCAACAATTGTCCTCAATGCAAATGAATCATTAACAATATTTGACCCTTTTAAAACCATGGATTTCAGTGCGACACAAGAGCATAAAGAGTTGACTCGACTCATCAACGAAACTCTTACTGTTACTTTGGTCATTGTGGAACCCAAACTCATACTCCTCAACTTTCCCTAAGCAAACCTCACTTTAAGATTGTAACTCTCAGAACGAGGATAATGAGATTTCACTCATCTCTCTCAAGGAAAAGACTCAAGTCCGCCTCAAAGTACCATAGGCTTGCCCCTTATGTGAGTCACCACTAATGTAAGCTTCATTCAACTCAAGATCATACAGGACTTTTGTGGGTACATGATGAAGGCTTTTGGTTTAAGGTAAGAAATATTTGGTCAAGGTGAGTTTTATCTTCCCTTAAGCACTTAATTTGTTTCACATTCTCTTGACTTCTTGAGTCAATTAGCTCTTTCTGAGGGGTTGGAGAGACATACCGTCACACCTTTTTGTTCATTTCAATCATTTTTCTCCTTTCTAAGCATTCCATACCTTCGGTCTCTTTTCTTTCATTGATTCCCTTTATTTCTTCTAACTTTCTTATTCTTTTTGGCTTTTTGATTTTTTCTTTTCTTACTTTTTCATTCCCTTTCCTTTTCTTCCTTTTTGTACCTTCTTTTTCACTTTGTTGCATTCCTCGTCTCTCCCCCAAACTTACGCTTTTGCCTTGTGCTAAGGAAAGAAGGGGTGCCAACAGAGGGTCAAAATGGGTCAAGGCTTGTATCATGATTTTTTGAAAGAAAAAGGTCTAAGGCTCAAAAGGGTTGACTAGGGAAATTGTCATTGGTAGGCTATGGAAATGTTCAAGTCACTATTCGGATCAAGGAGAGACTATAATCACATCTCAAGTCAAACTACACTTAGGATTTTGCCGAGACAAACATTCATGGCAAGTTCTAGACTAATGGCACGGGACTTGGACTTGCAATTCAAACTCTCACCACTCAAGCTATGGGATTGCTAAAGAAGCAGAGTCGGGGGCCCACAACGACCTTAGTTATGCTTTGAGCAACACAATGGTCTCGAAAAACCATTTGATGATTATCAGTCAACACAAGAGTCTCAAGATCACAACTTTCACCATCCTAAACACAACGATTTATTTTTGACCATAGGATCGAAGGAAAATATGTTAGGCCCAAGTGAAGCTTTGCTTGAGGCACCTCTACTCACTAGCTATTATTTACAAAAAGCAAAAAGAAAAAAAACAGACTCAAACTCTTAAGAAGGTTGTCACACCATCCATCCTCGGGAAGAGCCACCCGGTTCACACAAATTCCACCTTTGGAAAGAACCGTGGCATTAAGAAAACCAAAGGCTTATTGCACGCGAAAAATTCAAAACAAGAAGCTATGAAAATAAAATAAAAATCTATAAAAAGGAAGAATGCGGAAAGTAAAATGCGTAAAGTAGAATGAATATGTACAAGAGGGGATTTAATCGAATATTTATAGGGGAATGAATATATACATTAGAAAGTAACTTTATATATAGACCAAAAAGTGAAAAAATAGGAAAAGTACTAGAATAGTAAAGTTATGTACATACCAAAATCAAAACAGAAAGCATAATAAAAATAGTATCTAATTTATACAGCCATCCAAATCCAAATCTAACCAAAATAGGGCTACCCCCTCAAATTAAAGCTAGCATTGTCCTCAATGCTAACTAGAAAAATAAGCGCAAAAGTAAGGAGAGAGAGTAAGGAGAAACTCCCTATAGGTCCTCCAGCTGCATAGGATCCAGAGGATGGGTCCCGGGGTCTGTGGACTGAATGGGAACCTGTGACTGGTCCCCAGAACCCTGTGTCTCCAACGGGACCTGGATCTCCTCTGTAGCCTGGGCTTGTATTGGCTGTTGTGGTTGACTCGAGGTGCCACCCTGTGGGTCTGCCAACTCTATCACAATGCCCTCTATACGGGGGAGCTCTCTCCTCCTCTTTGCTGGCCTCTCTATCTCTGGCTCTAGCTCAGGCTGGGCAGCAGGGTCCTGCAGCAACAAGTCCAATGGCAAGTGATCCTCTTTCAGCTTATCTACCTCCTTCCTTAGCTTCTTCACTGACTCCTTGGAGGCACGAGTTTTCCTCAGCTTCTTGGTCTCCTTTTCAAGATCCTTCAGTGCTTTCCCATGAGAACCAACAACGTCCAGGATCAACTTCTGATTATCAAGGATTTTCTTCTGGTTGTCCAGAAGTTCCTTGAGAGCGTCCTCCACTGACTGGGGTACCTGTGGTGGGGGAGGTGTAGCCTAGGCTGCCACCGACGTAGAAAGGACAGACAACTTGGAAGTAGCTACCTGCATCCAGTTGTTGATACTGGAAATGGACTGGCTCAGTCGGTGGGCAGTCAGAGGATATGCCCGTGATGAAGGAATACCTGGGGCTGCTGAAGTGGAAGGGCCTGGAGCAATGTCTGGGGTGGCTGACTCTGGCTGAGTAGATGCCACTACTACCACTGGCTCTTCAGACTGGCCAATGGAAGCAATGGACTTTCCTTTGAAGTTCTTGCTCTTTGGGTTATCATCACCCTGTAGACTATACCAAGAGAAGGGAGCTTTGGGCTTCACCTTCAAATAAAATATCCTCTTTTCCACTTTTTGGTCTTCAAAGTACATGGTCTGGAAATTTGGGAAGGGGTAGGCTCTATTATTTTCATTCACCACTCAGTTGATAACCCTGGACATCACATTCCCGACATTTATCGGGTAATCTACCATGATAGAAGCAATCAACACAGCCCGCCGTAGAGGAAGAGAATTTTCATGGAAGGTGGGGTCATGCCTACTGCACATGAATGTTTCCCAACCTTTGGCCTCAAAATTTAATGCCCTCCTCAGAATCACCTTCCCAGCTTGCAACCAGTCTGGGGTTTCACCTGGGATTGCCAATTGCTCCGCTAGCCATGGACGGGCGTCATCCCCCGCATTCAATTTCTCCAGGTACTCCATTTCATCCTCATCATCAAACTCCAGGTATGTGTTTAAAGCAGCCCCATTAAAAGGCACAGTCATATTCCGCACCTTGGTTGCCTTGGAGTCCGTTTTCAGATAAGCCAAATTTGTGTAGAACTCCTTGGCTAGGTGTTCATTAGCATCCGACAAATATCAAGTTAAGTACTCCCAGCCTTTTCTCTCCCTGAACTGTCTTCGCACATCGGGGTTGTGTGGAAAAATTTCCTTTATGATGAACCTGCACTCCGGTATCACTTTCCTTTCCGACCACCATTCCTGAAATTTATGAAAGGCCGGCTCACTCACGAATCTATCTTGCCATACTTCAGGTTTCCTTGTTCTTTCAACTCCCCCAACTTGGGGTTCACCTCCTGTTTGGGGTTCATCCTCTGCTTCTTCTTCCCCTGAGTGCTTATCTGATAGTGAAGCTATGAGTGAGGTGGAGTCTTCATGATCACTCCTTGCAGCTGAGCCTTCAGACGACTCAGAATGGGCTGATGCTTGGGCAGGAGGAGAGTCAGAGGGCTCATTGGTCAACCTAAACCTCTCCGGATAGTCTGGCATGTATTCTGGTATTGACTCTGAAGAGGCCTCTCCATAGGGTGCATACTCACACCCCGAATGGGAAGCAGCTCTATCCAATGCCTAGATTGTTTTCCTGGTGTCTTTCATAGCTTCCCGGACTTTGGGAGCAAGTTTTATCATTCCCTTGTCTCTCCCCCGGGAGGATTCACCCTTTCCACTCGGTTTACGGCCACCACCTCTTGATTGGACCATACTCTGCAAGTTCAATTCATTTAAAGATTGTTAGTATCCAAGAAGTGTATTCATTCATGAATAAAAAGGTAGTAGACTAATGGATTTGAATTGCAGAAGTCTCAGAAGTAGCAGACTGCAGACCGCATAAAAACGAACGCGGTCCGCGTTGAGGTGGGGTTCAGACTACCCACCTCTCTGAAGTTGTCACCGCGGACCACATAAAAATGACCGCGGTCCGCACTAAGGGACCGCAGACCGCACAAAAACGACCGCGGTCCGCATTGAAGTGGGGTTTAGACTACCCACTTCTCTGAAGATAAGCACCGTGGACTGCACAAAGACGACCGCGGTCGGCACTAAGTCACCGCAGACCGCACAAAAAGGCACCGTGGTCCGCATAAAAGCACCGCGGACCGCACTAATTTTCAACCTAGGGTTCCAATTTTTACTATTAATTCAAGTTCAAATGCATATGTTGTTGAAACCCTAGGTGTTTAATCAGTGTAATTAACTACAATGGGTCTAAAATTATGAACATACCCTACACATGATTAATGGATTAAAGAAGAAAAAGGAAAAAAAAAGAAGAAAATCTACTAAGTAAACAAGAAAACAATAAAATTAAGAAGTTATGAAATCAAAATTACACTTACTAAATGTGGGATGAAGATGAGATGAATGAAATGAGCACTTGAAATTAGCAAGAGATGCACAGTTAAAATTTTACTGTAGAGAGGCAATGAGCGTAAAGTGTAAAATGAGGCCTTAAGTCCGTATTTATAGAACTAGGCCTGGGACCCACAATACCTACCCCACCGCGGACCGCATAAAATGACCGCGGTCCGCGGTCCTTTAAAGTTCTGGTTAACTTTGCAATTGGCCACTGCGGTTTGCGTAAAATCAACCGCGACCGCAGTGGTTCACCGCGGTCCGCGTAAAATGGTACCGCGGCCGCGGTGGCAACTTCAAAGAAGTGAATTCTTTGTGAGACAGCTCCGCGGACCGCACAAAATTGACCGCGGTCCGCACTGCAACTTCAGAGAGCTGGTTTTTTACAGCTTAGCCTTGTGCCCTGCATCAAAATAATCCTACAACATCCCACAACCAGTTAGTCCAAAAATGAGTCCTATACTACCAAGAAAATCAAAGAGAAACAGAAATAAAGACACATGGTTTGCCTCCCAAGAAGCGCCTGATTTAACGTCGCGGCACGACGCATGTTACCATGTTCACTTGAGATGGATAAGTGCCACCACATGGCTGTCATCAATTTTTCCCAGGTAGTGCTTGACCCTGTGCCCATTAACTCTGAAAATCTCCCCACTTTTTCTCTTTAGATCAAGTGCACCAAACAGAGTCACAAACACAAATTCAAAAGGTCCACTCCATTTTGACTTAGGCTTTCCCGGAGATAGACGTAACCGAGAGTTGAACAAGAGAACCAAATCACCTACTTTGAACTCATTGCCACAAGCATATTTATCATGAAGGTACTTCATTTTGTCCTTGTACAAGGACGAACTGGAGTAGGCATGGAATCTGAAATCGTTAAGTTCATTAAGCTGCTCCACACGAAGATTGGCTGCCACGTCCCATTCAAGATTCAACTTTCTCAAGGCCTACATGGCCTTGTGCTCTAACTCAACCGGTAGATGGAAAGCTTTTCCAAACACTAATCGATACAGAGACATACCAAATAGAGCATCATCCAACTTCTTTGACCAATCAGTCCTATTTGCATTGACCGTCTTTGACAATATATTCTTCATTTCCCTGTTTGAGACTTCAACTTGGCCACTATCTTGGGGATTATAGGGAGTGGAAACTTTGTGATTGACACCATACTTTGCAAGAAAAGTGTCAAAAGCTTTATTACAGAAATGCGACCCCCAATCACTAATGATTGCACGAGGCGTGCCAAACCTTGTAAAAATGCTCTTCTTGAGAAATGCAATAAAACTCCGGGCCTCATTGTTGGGTAGAGCCAGTGCTTCAACCCATTTAGAGACATAATCCACCGCCACGAGAATGTATGTGTTCCCACAAGATCTAACAAACGGGCCCATGAAATCGATACCCCATACATCAAAAATATCCACTTCGAGAATGGTATTGAGAGGCATCTCATCTTTCTTTAAAATTCCCCCGGCCCTCTGACATTCATCACATCTCTTAACTAAATCACCGGCATCTTTGTATAATGTAGACCAAAAGAAACCACAACCCAACACCTTTGAAGCAGTCCTTTCCCTCCATGATGACCACCATAAGGTGAGGAGTGGCAAGACTCAAGAATCGACCTTTGTTCTTCTTCCGGTACACATCGCTGGATGACCCCGACAGTGCAAATCTTGAATAAGTATGGTTCATCCCAATAGAAATCCATGCTATCCCTCCTAAGCTTCTTCCTTTGGTTAGAAGAGAGCTCAAGAGGAACAACACTAGTGACAAGATAGTTAGAAATGTCTGCGAACTATGGCATTTCTTGCATTGACACAGAAAGAAGTTGTTCATCGGGGAAACCGTCATTAATTTCAAGCCCATCACAAGGTCGACCTTGCTCCTCCAATCGAGAGAGATGGTCGGCCACTTGGTTTTCACTTCCTTTTCGATCAATAATCTCCAAGTCAAACTCTTGAAGTAACAACACCCACCTCATGAGTCTCACTTTGGAATCCTTTTTGGTCATGAGATACTGAAGTGCCGCATGGTTAGTGTGAACTATGACCTTGGCACCCATAAGATAAGGACAGAAGTTTTCCATCGCAAAGACTATTGCCAATAGCTCCTTCTCGGTGACTGTGTAGTTCATTTGGGCCGAGTTCATTGTCTTGCTAGCACAATAGATTGGGTGAAAAATCTTGTTCACCCTTTGGCCCAACACCGCCCCTACGACCACATCACTAGAATCGCACATAAGCTCAAAAGGAGAGCTCCAATCTGGCACGGTGATAATAGGCGTTGTGGTAAGCTTGTGCTTCAATAATTCAAAATCACTCATGCAATTCTCATCGAAGTGAAATTTGGCATCTTTCTCTAATAATTTGCAAAGAGGATTGACCACCTTAGCGAAGTCCTTAATGAAACACCGATAAAACCCAGAGTGCCCAAGAAAGCTCCGAACCCCTTTAACCGAAGTTGGAGGTGGAAATTTAGAAATCACTTCAATCTTCGCTTTGTCCACTTCAATTCCATTCCTCGATATTTTGTGGCCCAACACTATCCCTCCTTCCACCATAAAATGGCACTTTTACCAGTTTAGCACTAGGTTGGTCTCTTCACATCGAGCGAGGACTTTTTCAAGATTGCTCAAACACTCATCAAAGGAGTCCCCAACTACACTGAAGTCATCCATAAACACCTCGAGGAAGTCTTCAACTATATCAGTAAAGATTGCCATCATGCACCGCTGAAATGTAGCGGGTGCATTGCAAAGACCAAAAGGCATACGGGAGAAAGCAAAGGTACCATAAGGACATGTGAAAGTGGTCTTTTCTTGATCCTCTGGGGAAATCAAGATCTGATTATAACCTGAATACCCATCCAGAAAGCAGTAGAAAGTCCGACCTGCAAGCCTATCTAACATTTGATCCAAGAAAGGTAAGGGAAAATGGTCCTTGCGGGTCACTTTGTTGAGCTTGCGGTAATCCATACACACCCCCCAACCTGTGACCGTTCTTGTTGGAATGAGTTTATTTTTGTCATTTTGGACCACTGTCATGCCACCCATTTTTGGAACACATTGGACCGGAGAAGTCCAAGCGCTATCCGAGATTGGGTAGACAACCCCTGCATCAAGACACTTGATTATTTCTTTCTTCACCACTTCTTGCATTGCTTCATTGAGCCTCCGTTGGTTTTCTACGGAAGGCTTTGCTCCATCCTCAAGAATGATTTTGTGCATGCAAAATGTGGGGCTTATTCCCCGAATGTCAGCAAGAGTCCATCCTATGGCTTTCTTCCTTCTCCTTAGCACTTTCAAAGTGGAGTCTACCTGCAATTGGGTTAGGCAAGAGGAAAGTATAACAGGAATAGTACGAGAGGGACCAAGATATTCATACCCGAGGTGTGGTGTGGTGGCTTCAACTCCAATGTAGGTGGATCTTCGATTGAAGGCTTTGTCGGAGGAGTTTTCCGATTCTCCAAGTCCAATGATAGCTTTCGGGGACCATAGGAGTAAGAACCCAAGCCTTGAAGGGCATTGGTACTTTCAAGTAAACCATCCACCATGGTGTCATCATGGTTCAATAAAGCTTCCTCCACTGGATCATCAACATTAATCATAGAGCTTGCATCATCAATAATGACCTCGGTGACAAGGTCCATGAAAGAGCAAACTTCTGTGCTATTGGGTTGCTTCATCGACTTGCAAACATGGAATACCACTTTTCATTTCCTACTCGAAAAGTGAGATCACCAGCCTCCACGTCAACTAAGGCCTTCCCCGTTGCAAGGAAGGGCCTTCCCAAGATGATGGGGACCTCATAATCCACTTCGCAATCCAATATGACAAAATCCGCGGGCAAAATAAATTTGTCCACCCGCACCAACACATCGTCAATTATCCTTAGGGGCCTCTTCATTGACCTATCCGCCATTTGCAAACTCATGGAGGTCTCCCTAGGTTGCCCAATCCCCAATGTTTTAAAGACGAGTATAGCATCAAGTTTATACTAGCACCAAGGTCACACAAGGCCTTAGCAAAATCCGCACTCCCGATTATGCAAGGAATGGTAAAAGCTCCCGGGTCTTCAAGATTGGGTGCCATTGAATGCACTATGGCACTCACTTGGTGAGTCATGTTAATGGTTTCGCACTCCATAGACCGCTTCTTTGTGACTAAGTCCGTCATAACTTAGCATACCTGGGCATTTGTTCTAAAGCTTCAACCAAAGGGACATTGATGGAAAGACTCTTCATCATATCGATGAATTTCTTGAATTGAATCTCTTCCTTTTGCTTCACCAACCTTTGAGGGTATGGAGGACGGAGCCTAGGAAATGGTGCCTTGGCTTGTGGGACCACCGGTTCCGACATATCAATCACGTGTTCCCTAGTCGGGTTCACGTCCCTTTGCAAATCCTCCCCATTATCATGGATATCTATTCTCACCTCACTAGTCGTTGGATCTTCCACCACTTGCTCAAACTCAATTGGTAACTCTTCACTTGGCAATTCATCATCATCAACAACAATTCTCTTTTCCTTAGAAGAACTTGCTTCACCGCCTTTTCTACTTCTTGTGGTCACCACCATGGCGTGACCGGTATTATTGTTGTTCCTACCCTTGGGGTTCACTACCGTATCACTCGGTAGAGATCCCTTTGGGCGTGTGTTCAAGGCATGAGAAATTTGGCCCATTTGTGCTTCAAGGTTTCTGATGGAGGTGTTGTGGGAGGCCAATTGAGCATCGAAGTCTGCGTTTCACTCCATCATTTGCTTGTACATTTGTTCAATTCTTCCCATATCATTACTTGACGAGCTTTTTCCTTGAGCTTGGTACGAGGGTGGATTGCTTGGTTGTTGGTACATCGGGGGCCTTTGAAAGCCCGACCCTCGGTTACCATTACCACCCCAGTTGTTGTTGTTATTACCTCCGCTCCAATTATTATCATTGTTGTTCCCCCGTTGTTGGTTGTTGTTGTTCCCCCAGTTTTGTGAATTGTTGTTATTGTTCCAATTTCTTTGTCTTTGATTACCCCAACTTTGATTGTTGCCTTGGTTGCTCCAGTTTTGATTGTTGCTCTGATTGTTCCCTTGACTTTGGTAATTATTAGCATACATAACATCCTCTTCTTGATCATCATATGGCTCTTCTTGACCATATCCACTTGGTCATTGGTCACCTTGATCATTGTTGCTTTGCTTTGGATTTCCCCGAGGTCTTCTTTGGTTCACTAACACATTCACTCCTTCCATGGCATTTACTTGCTTTGGCCCTTGTAATTGTTGAAGCTGGTCCTTAGCAAGTTGGTTCATAGTGGTAGTGAGCTCGGCAATTGCTTGCCCATGTTCTTGAAGTTCTTTGTGAAGACTATTGACACCGGACTCACCTTGAGACACATTTGCTCTACTTTGCCATGCTGACGATATGTCAGCCATCTCATCTAAGATCTCACAAGCCTCGGGGTAACTCAACTTCATAAAATTTCCACCGGCCAATTGATTGACCATACATTGATTGACTGTGTTTATACCTCGGTAGAAGGTCTGCTGAATCATGGCTTCAGTCATATCATTGTTTGGACATTCCTTGATCATGGTCCGGTAACACTCCCAAATCTCATGCAAAGGCTCGTTTGGCTCTTGTTTGAAAGACGAAATTTCATCTCTGAGCGGCGCCATGTGACTAGGGGAGAAAAATTTAGCAACAAACTTGTCTGTGAGCTCATCCCATGTAGATATGGAGTGGTTGGGAAGCCGCTCGAGCCAATCAAGAGCCTTCCCTCGAAGAGAGAAGGGGAATAACCGAAGTCTCAATGCATCCTCCGAGACATTCGTTTGCTTACTACCCCAGCAGGTATCCACGATGCCCTTCAGATGTTTGTAAGCATTCTGGTGTGCGGCTCCGGTGAAATAACCCCGTTTCTCCAAGAGTGTCAGCATCACATTGGTTATTTGGAAATTTCCCGCCCGGATTCTAGGCGGGACAATAGTAGTAGCATACCCCTCGTTTGGAAGGACCCGAGGGGCGGCTCTAGGAGCTGGTGGCGGGGGAGGGTCTGGAATGTCATCCTGAATATTGGCCTGTCGGCCCCGTCTGGGTGGTAGTACTTGGTTGATTTAATCTTCTTGGTTGTCATAAACCTCCTCCCCCCAATTAACGTTTCTCATAGGATCCGCCATTAGAACCTGAGTAGATTCAACAAAAATGTTAACAATAGAAGGAAAGAAAAACACTTAACACTACTATTCACGTAGATAGTCAACACCGTATAACTCCCCGACAACGGCGCCAAAAAGTGATCGGCTCTCACCTACACTACTATAAAAGTAGCAAGATGAGGGTCGGAGTAGCTTTGACCCGAAGGATCGGGATCGATTCCATAGAGAGTTATGAATGTTGGAGTTGAGTTTCTAGGTGATCTAATAGCGTTTTGTGCTCTTAATTGCGCTTCTCATAATTTGTGATTTTTTTACTACAACTACGATTTATACTAATGATAATTGCAAATTAACTAACTATTATCTTTTTGGGTTGTTTTCTAATTGGATAAAGGCACTAGGGTTATGACTTTCACCTAGGCGAATATTTAACGGATTCTAATACTTAAGGAAAAGATGTTATTCGGGGAATTATGATATAATCAATGTTCAAAGTTGCCCACTCTATACCTCTCGGTAATTTGAGTGGCTATGCCCTAATTACCTCTCTCAAGGTCAATTGGGTGACAAATTTACACAAGCAATATGGGCTCAAGTAGGGTTTTACTCTCTCGAGGTTTAACCCGTTAATTAGGACTATCAATTCTCATGATTTCGTCATAATTCCTTGTTGGGTTGATTTTCTAGACTCAAGTCCTCTTTCTCAAGAAGGACCCAAGTCAATTAAACACCAATTAGTATTTGCAACTACTAATTTTAGCAAAAAAACACAAATCAACCCAAATATCCATCACCCATAAACATCTAAGCCCTAATTTAAGGAACCCATTAAATACCCACACTAGGGTTGAGCCACAACCCTAGCTAATGGGTTTAGCTACTCATAATCATTGAAGAAATCAAGGAAATAGATGAAGCAAAACCAATGTAATTGAATTATAAAATAAAATTGGAGGATTCAATGTTTAAATCTATCTAAAATTACAAAAAGTCACTGTAGAAAAACGTTTACGAGCTCCCAAAATATGTCTGATACAAAGCTTAAACTAAAAATAACAAAAGAAACTATTTATACTTAGATGAAAATTCCGGAAAAAAATGCCCCTGCGAGGTCACCGCGGACCGCGGCCGCGGTGAGGTTTTTTAGCTTTACAAAGCTAGGCTCTGAGCTTGGCCACCGTAGTCCACATAAACTGGACCGCGACCGCGGTGGCTTCAACGCGGATCGCGAAGAAAGGACTGCGGTCCGCGGAGGTGTTCTAGCCTTCAAGGTTTGGGGTCTCTGAATCTCTTGACCGCGGACCGCGTAGATTGGACTGCGGTCCGCATTGATTTTGCCCTTCAAAACAGCTCTCTGAATATCACCACCGCGGACCGCATAAACTGGACCGCGGTCCGCGATGACTTTTGCCTTGGAAACAGCTTCTCTGAATCTTTCCATCACTGACCGCATAAAATGGACCGCGGTCCGCGGTGGTCAATTGAACTTGGCTTTTGCTTGTTCTTAGTACTTGTGCAAGTTTCACTCCTTTTTGAGCAGGTCTTTGACTATTTGTCATCCTTTTTGACTAAACCCTGCAACAAGCACAACACGTAAGCCTTTGGGACTATTTTGTGTACAATTTCATCCAAAACTTAAGCAAGATAGAGTGTAAAACAAGGTAAAATCCCTAGTTATCAGTAGACTGTGTAGCTTGCTTGTTTTGCTTAAAGATTCAAAAAATTTATATGCTTTTATGAAATGTTGAAAAATGAATTGAGAATTTTGAAAAGAAAATGTAATTATGTGATTGTTGGTTAGCCTAGTTCCACGATAGGCGCTATCACGGCCGGTTTAGGATTTGGGATCGTGACACTACTGGGTTCGGACGAACCCGTATGGAACATGCTGGCTCCGCCCCTACCCCTAACTATGTGGACTTGACTAATTTTAGGTATTTTTTATGCAGATTCTCCTTCTTGTTCATGTTTCTGTACGTATCACTTCTTTTAAAAGTGTCAATTCTATCATGCTTTGGAGTTGGCCTTGAACTTTAATCATTTCATTGCTAATGAAATTTAAAATTTCTGGAAGGACGACTCGTTCCCTAATACAAACTTAACTTTTTCTAGAAGTCAAGTCCAAATGCATAATAGCAATGGAAAGGACTCTAATATCTAAATTTTCTTGAGAGACTCACACCAACTAACTTCACCTACGTGACAAAGAATAGTCAATTCTACGTCCGAATAAAGGAAAAAGTTCGCAATAGGATGACAGTCAGTGTAACAATAAGATGAAATTCTGTAAATATCAGATATCTGGATAGAACGAAATAGATTTTGAAGATTCATACATCTGATACTAAAAAATCCAGTATTGTGGCTTAGTATGTAGAATGATTGATTGTGACCTCACAAGAACTTTCAGCTGTTTGTAGATTGGCTTTTCTTCCATTTTTAAATGAGTCCAAGAAGTTATCTCAGAGGTGTCTACTACCAAAACCATATATTGTCCTTAGATTTTATGAGATGGGACCAAATTCTATTACTATTGATACGAAAAGTTTCCATTGACCAATTTGAGGACCACAACTGTCTTCTCAGTTCTGGTGGTTAAGTGTCTGTTTCTTTTGATAAATGTTTGCAGGGCAATGTCAAATGTTGATAATCAATACGTTGGATGTTACGTCTTTGTATTACTAATTTACTATAATTTCTGATGAAACTTATCACTTGATTTTATGCTGGAGTTTCCTTAAGATATTTTGGCTCCTTTAACAGTCTTTGACGAAGGCGACAAAAAAAAAAAAAAATTATAGTATAATTCCACGAGTGAGGTTTGGAGATAATAATATATAAGCAGACTTTACCTTACCTTGGTGCATATAGAGAGACAGTCTTGAATAGGCTCTCTGACTCATTCTTTGATGAAGGCACCATTAAGAATAATTTGCTTGGTTTTTTTTATTCCAGTCAAGCAAACTTCAGTAGATATCAGTTTCATCCAACAATTTAAGATACAAAAATCTAGGTGTCAAACTACTCTTGGAATCCCATTGCTTTCAATTTATCATCAACATTTCCTCCACAAGGTCATCTTCCCTTGAAAATGTCTACCCAATTATTCCATCACCACCAAGATGTTTTCCACCATTCCTCCCCCGATCCACACAACGAAGAAACTTATCAATTTTTTCTTCTTTCTTGCTCTTCAACTTTCTACTTATTTTGTCTTTGATGGTTTCGGGCAAGCAATATTTGGACTTATACTTCAATTCTTAGCGATCTTATTTTATGAAAAATAGAAAGAACATTTTACTCATTTGTTGAGACCGAAAAAGTCAGGTGTCATGCGGATGCTAGCAAAGCAAACCTTGAACAACAATAAATTAAACAAAGAGAAATATACCAAAGAGACACAAACATTTAACGTGGTTCGGCCAATGACCCACGTCCACGGCGGAGATGAGCAATCCACTATATAAAAGAGAGTACAAAATATGGACAGAACAACTTCACGAAGAGGCAAACACAAGTGATACACTAACACTTGTCCCGTAAAGTTCTCCCCATAAACACGACTCTCAAACCCCATATGGCTACATTGTGAATGCTATTGAATGAGAAGGAAGGATCCTCAATTAATAGAAGTCCAAACCTTTTCCTACAAGAAAAAAGACTAGCCAAACAGAAAAGAATTATAATTTCCTTCTACAAGAAGGAAAATCCAACTATGGCAAATATATTGCCCTTTCCTTCAAGAAATAGGAAAACCAAATATGGTTAGAAAACCAGGACAACACCTATCAGTTTTCCCCCTTGGTCTGAATTTTCTGGAAAAATAAATATGATCCATCTTCTTCACAAAGCCTTCAATATTTCGCATCTCCAAATCTCCACCACAAAGTTTGTCTCAACGTATGTAACACTCTAGTCAAATTTCTCAGACAAAAATCATGATTACCGTCAAATGGGTTGCGACTAGAACTAAACCCGCCAAGTGAACATTTCTTGCACCTCGCTCTGATACTACTTGTTAGGACCGAAAAAGTCAGGTGTCATGCGAAAGCTAGCAAAGCAAACCTTGAACAACGATAAATTAAACAAAGAGAAATATACCAAAAGAGACACAAATATTTAACGTGGTACGGCCAATTGACCTACGTCCACGACGGAGATGAGCAATCCACTATAGAAAAGAGAGTACAAAATATGGAGAGAACAACCTCACGAAGAGGCAAACACAAGTGATACACTTACACATGTCCCGTAAAGTTCTCCCTATAAACACGACTCTCAAACCCCATATGACTACATTGTGGATGCTACTGAATGAGAAGGAAAGATCCTCAATTAATAGAATTCTAAACCTTTTCCTACAAGAAAAAGGACTAGCCAAACAAGAAAGAATTATAATTTCCTTCTACTAGAAGGAAAACCCAATTATGGCAAATATGTTTCCCCTTCCTTCAAGAAATAGGAAAACCAAATATGGTTAGAAAACCAGGACAACACCTTACAGTTCTCCCCCTTGGCCTGAATTTTCTGACAAAAAAAATCTGATCCATCTTCTTCACATAGCCTTCAACATGTCGCATCTCCAAATCTCCACCACAAAGTTTGTCTCAATGTGCGTAGCACTCTAGTCAAATTTCTCAGACAAAAATTATGAATACCGTCAAATGGGTTGCGACTAGAACTAAATTCGCCAAGATGAACCTTTCTTGTACCTCGCTCTGATACCACTTGTTAGGCCCGGAAAAGTCAGGTGTCATGCGGAAGCTAGCAAAGCAAACCTTGAACAATGATAAATTAAATAAAGAGAAATATACCAAAACAGACACAAACATTTAACGTGGTTCGGCCAATTGACTTACGTCCACGGCGGAGATGAGCAATCCACTATATAAAAGAGAGTACAAAATATAGAGAGAACAACCTCACAAAGAGGCAAACACAAGTGATACACTAACACTTGTCCCGTAAAGTTCTCCTCATAAACACGACTCTCAAACCCCATATGGCTACATTGTGGATGCTACTGAATGAGAAGGAAGGATCCTCAATTAATAGAAGTCCAAACCTTTTCCTACAAGAAAAAGGACTATCCAAACAGGAAAAAAATATAATTTCTTTCTACAAGAAGGAAAACCCAATTATAGCAAATATGTTGCCCTTTCCTTCAAGAAATAGGAAAATCAAATATGGTTAGAAAACTAGGACAACACCTAACATATATCATTAAGTCGTCAGAGCAAATGCAACACATTATCTGAGTCAGCATCAGGTGTCAAACAAAAAACATACTCCCTCCATTTCAATTTATGTGAACCCATTTAACTAGGCACAGAGTTTAAGAAAAGAGAAGACTATTGAACTTGTGGTGTAAAATGAGGCACATATATTTGGTGTGACTATAAACCATTGCATAAAGGTAAATTATTTCCAAATAAGAAAATAGGTCATTCTTTTTTACATAAACTAAAAATGAAATAGGTTCACAGAGGGAGTACAATTGATTGTTGTCTAAGAAATTTCTTATGATTTTTCTCTCTACAAAAGACAAAGAACCAATAATACCACCATAAGACAACGTAGTACTATAGTTGTGAGAACAAAGTTGTTCGAGGATATGTCACACTGAAGTTACTTTGACACGAGTAAAAGAGCAAGAGTAAAGCACAAAAGCTTAATTATGTTTATTGAATCAATACAACATTTAAATACAAGAATGAAATAACCACTTCTCTAAACTAACTCATCTGGAAGAAAAGAACTAAACTACTTGCTAAACAAGCTCCTTGAATAAAGAGATTTATTTGAGAAAATAAAGGAATAAAAAAGTCCTAACTACTAGCTAAAGATGTGGCAAAGCAGTAATCTAAGCATTGTAAACCAATAGGTAACTCGTGCTCTAATACGCACCCCTCAAGGTAGGCAGTGTATAACAATGTCTAGCTTGAATAAGTGTCTATCAAAAGCCTGCTTTGGTGGAGCTTTGGTGTGAGTATCCGTGAGTTGATCTGCAACATGGATATAAACAATGAGACTTGATTTTGCTAGACTTGCTTGCGAACGCAGTGAAATTCCACAACAATGTGCTTCATGCGGCTATGGAATACTGGTATTTCACACAGATTGGTTGTATCACCATTGTCACAGTAAACGGTCGGTGCTTGCGGAAGTGAAACATGTAGTTCTTTTAGCATATTCGTCACCCAATTTTTTCCAGCAAGTGCACTTGCAACTGTTTTATACTCTATTTCGATTGATGGGCCAACAATTGTTCTTTATTTCCTGGATGACCAACTCATAGAATTTTGGCCAAAAAATTAATATGTAACTATTAATGGAGGGTAGATCACTCACATCTCTAGTATAATTCATATCAGAGTACATATGTAGCTTGAAATCATTGTCTATTTGAATACGGATGATCAAACTGAATTGTTTTTTGGAAATACTTGAGTACCCGTTTGAGTGCTTCCGGTGTACTTCAGACGGGGAGTGCATAAATTGAGATAATTTATATACAGAAAAACTTATGTCTGGACGAGGGGAACGCAAATAGTTTTTCAAGAATTCTTTTGCAGCGGGTTGCATCAACTAGTTCCGCTCATCATCCGGTTGAAGCACTTTAGTGGCATTTGTGGGGGGGGGGGGGGGGTTGCTAAACTGCAGTCTTTCATGTTTTCTTCAAAGAGGACTTTGTTGATATAATTTGACTATGATAAAGTAATTTCATCTGCAAGACGAATCACCTTAACTCCAAGAAAAAAGTTAAGGTTCCTGACATACATAGTAAAAAAATGTCTAGTAAGATATAAGGTTTCATGTGATTCCTTGTAATGATGATGTCATTGACATAAACCAGGACATACAAAATGTTGTTCGATGCATTGCGAATGAAAAGTGAAGCATCAGACTTGTCAAATCTCAAATAGGGAAGGAACGTCTTAAGTTTAATATACCAAGCCCGCGAAAATTGCTTGAGTTGTCATATGGATTCTTTAGACGACATATATGAGAGGGGAACTGCTCGTTTTCGAAACCTGGAGGTTTGACCATGTAGACTTCTTCTAGGTGACCGTCCAAGAATGTGTTGCTGACATCAAGCTGTCGTAAGGCCCAATTATGCTGGACAGTAATAGAAAAAACCAAACGCACAGTAGTTTGTTTGACTACCGGACTAAATGTGGCGTGATATTCAACTCCAAGGCATTGTGTAAACCCTTTTGCACCAAGTTGAGACTTGTAGCGGGCCATCAACTTTTCATTTTAACTTGTGTAACCACTTGCAAGAGGCAAATATTTTTATGGGGTTATGTGGTATCAATTCTCATGTCTAATTATTCAATAATGCATCAAATTCACATTTTATTGCTCTTTGCTACTATGGGTATTTGTCTTGTTTAAAATTGATAAGGGTGATGGTAGGGGATAAGTGATCTGTGAAATCACATATGGTTTCTCGTTTGTGAATGTTGTGTTGTGAATAAGTCACAACACGACTTGGAGGAGAAAGAGAAGGTTGTTGAGGTTCTGTGACTAGAACATGTTCAGGGGAAGGTTGTGGGGGTAGCATAATTGAGGCAGTGCTACAAGTAGTACAGTTTTGGCTAGTAGATGCCATTTTTGTAATTCTACGACTGTATACAATTGTAAAACTGGTAATTGAGGTTGTGGGACTGAGGTGGATGGTTGTTGAGAATATACATGTATTTAAGGAAGGAAATGGTGATAAGTAGGCAGTGACTGTGTTGTAGAGGTGACATTTGAATTTCTTGAAATAACTGTTGAGGATGACAATGGGGGACGAGATGGGGTATCATTAAGATCAAGAAGAACAACAGAATTTGTAGGAGAAGAAAGAGAAGACGTGCATGTAGTTGCAGATTCTGTTGGAGCGCAGGCATATGAGATATTGTCTTTGGGATCCTGGTGTTATCTGCATTTGGGATAAGTATAGGCTGAGTAATTCGCTGATTATAGGAGAAGACAAAATAGGAAAATTTATAAGGTTAGTTTTAGTTGAATTTTCCCATGCAAAGGTTTTAAAAGTTGAAAAAATATTTAAAAAAATATTTGAAAAGGCAAATTATTTTCAATTTTTTTTACATCTTGAGATAAATATATTCGGGAGATATAAAATCAAAACACCGATGAGAATGACGATTTAAAGAAAACCCCAAATAAACACAAGGTGTTGACCGTAGCTTTAATTGATTTTTGGAATATGGTTTGAGCTAGGGATAACAGAGACACCCAATTTCTTTTTAAAAAATAATAGTTTGGACAGTATTTGAAAAGATATTTATTTTGTAAAAGTGAGTTTAGCAAGCGATTTGTAAGATAAATCGCATGTTGACAAGCAAAGGACCAAAGAGTCGGTGGAGGCGAAGTTTTATAAAATAAAGTCCTTGTCTTTTTAATAATATATTTGTGACGTCTTTTGGCAAGAGTGACTCTATGGGGGTATATGGAGGAGATAATGATGTTCAATACCCTGAGAACTTAGGTATGGATCAAGACTTTTATATGCGCCACCACCATCTTTATAGATAGAGAGAGCTTTCGTATTAAAATGATGTTCAATTAATGCTCGAAATGTTTTGAAATGGTCTTTAACCTCAATTTTATTTTTAAATATATAAAACCAAATATATTTAATGTATTATTAAAAATACGAATATCAATGGAAAAGGACCCCATAAATCATTAGATATTATTTGAAACAATTTGGTACTTGATAACGTAAGATGCTGAAGATGATGGCGATGAGCCTTATTTGATGAGTCAAGCATGTGAAAAATCTTTTTGATATTGGATGGCGGTAAGACTCGAAACCAAGATTTCTACCTGCTCTGATACCATAAAGAACAAGAGCAATGCATGAAAGATTAATTATGTTTAAATACAAGAATGAATTAACCTATTCCCTGAACTAAGTCCTCTGGAAGAGGAGAACTAAACTACTTGTTCAACAAACTCCTTGAATAAAAAGATCTATTTGAGAAAAATAAAGGAATAACAAAACTCTAACTACTAACTGAAGAAGTGGTAAAGGTGATAATCTAAACATGATAAATCAGTAGTTAACTTGTGCTCTAATAACTAGAAAATGACTTTCAACGAAAAGATATTTTGCTGAAAAGTAATTACTACCGTACCAAATACATCAGCTTACAGTTTTTTACCTTTTTTTCAGTGCTTGTCACTAGTGTACATAACTTGGTGGAGCAAAAGAGAAGGCAAGAGAAAGATAAAGAGGAAGCTTATGAACTTATGAAAGTTTTTGACAATGAACTCAAGGATAAGAAGTTCATTGGAAGAGATAAAAACGAATTTGTTGACATAGTAGTACATTTTGTTGGATTTTAAGCCTTCTAACCTACTTAGCTATGTTTGGCGGAGAAAGAGTTATGCTGAAAGATTGAAAAATCTAAAGATGATGTAAACAAATTTATCTATTGTTATTCAACTGATGTTGTATATGTCACACCTCCTTTTTCACCGGTAAGGGTAATAAACAGAGTTTTTCCACTTTAAGTGACATTATTCGATTTTGGGATTTATTTTATTCAGAGTCGCCACCCGGATTTTTTAAGGTGTTCGGGGACATCATTTATTTATTTATTTATAATCCCAAATCGAGGAATTTTGACTCTGTTTGAATTGTCTGCGAATCAAAAATCCGGGTAAGGAATTCTGTTAACCCGGGAGAAGGTGTTAGGCATTCCCGAGTTCCGTGGTTCTAGCACGGTCGCTTAATGATTAAACTTGGCCTAAATGGTTTGATTACTGCTTTTGTACCTATGTGCATTTTTAATCTTTTTACCGTTTTATTATTCACTTGTATTTAAGAGTTATTTTGAGACGGGTCACGTATGCGTAAACCCGTTGAGATTGAGATGTGTCAAAAAATATGTCACGCGGACGTGTACATAATTATCAACACTGAATTCAATTAAAGAAGTAACTAAAGTTGCGCGAGCGCGTATTTTGTTTTGGTTGTCAAAAGAAACCGAAATCACGTCACGCGAGCGTGTACTCAATTTCGATAATAATTTCAAAAGTCCGCTCCTAAAGGCATCTCTACTTGTGTTCATTTTAAACTTTATTTGTATCACGTAAACGTGTACACAATTTAAGAAAAAGTATTTGTTATTAGAAAAGTTATTCTTTATTCAAAGTTACGCGAATGTATACTTTGATCTTTTAATGAGTTTAAAAATTTTTAATGTATCATCTACCTACTTAAGGACGGGTCTAAACATTTTTTTTAATATTTGAAAATGTTGTCTTTCTAAGTCATTTGTAAGGTTAACTTAAGAGTCAAGGAGGCGTGTGGAGTACAAGAATTTAAAGTTAGTTGAAGTAATCTAGCAATGAATTGTATCATTTCAAGATTGTAAAATGCTAAATGTATACGGTATCGAGCATTCATTATTTCAATTTTCCCAAAAATTGATCATTTCCATCCACGCACTTGTTCTTGGCTAATGTATCACAAAAAAATGGGCTAATATACACATGTAGACAATATAATATCTAATTTACTAACAAAAGTATTTGAAAGTAATGTTCCTAATTTCAGTATGAACACTGCTAATTTTGTAACTTCAATTACCTTTGGACCCCATGGTGACTTTACAGTAGACTAGATATCATTTGTTTTTTAAATCTCAACCAAAACCGAAGTTAATAAAATTCAAACAAATTGCAGAGATAAACCCAAGGCAAATATGTTCTCATATTATAGCAGATCTGGAGGAAATGAAAATTTTCAATACATACCTAATGCATAAGAATCAATCTAACAAATGCCAATGTCCAAATAAAGGCACAATAGCATATGGAGTTTAACAGTGAAGCAGACAGCAACAATAATAAATCGGCCACAGCAGATTCGATTCGATTCCCAGAAACCTCAACAAGAACTCTGAACCGCTGGAACACTGAACTGGATTTTAAGTTTCTCTTCTTGTCTCCTATTTTGGCTCGAAATTCTGGATTTCATCATGTTTGTTTTTCGTTTGCAGGTCAGAGAGAGTCATAGATGGAGCGGCGACTGGTTTTTGGGGGAGGTCCTTCTTTCTAAATTTGGTATCTATTACATAGAAGGGGATTGGGGTTGGAATATGGGAATTTGGTTGGGCCTGGTATTTTGGGCCTTGAAGTTAGGCCAATTTGAAATAAGGCCAAATTTTATCTTTCAAAAAATGGTCATTTTATTACTAATTAAATTTCGTTTATCAAAACGACCTAATTAATATTTTAACTAATTAAGTAAACTAATTGATTAAGCTAATGTATATTTTTTTTGACTTTTTATATTAATCTATCAATTAAAAGGTAATTAATTTCTAAAAAATGCGAATTAAACCTAAGATAGCATGCAATAGAAAATGTGACAACTTTTTATGATATCTTTTTGTAATTTTGAAGTATTAAACATGCATGACATGCAACTAAATAAAGAAAAGTTCCTACAATTCATTAAAAATTATTTTTGATTATTTTTAGGAGTAATTTCCATGTGGGGCAAAAATTGAGTGTTCACAATATATATACTACAAGTATATTCATATAAAAAAATAAATAGAAAAGAAATTTCTATACACTTGACTAATTTCTGTTGGCTATCAAATAACAATATAACTAACTTTTATTCTCTACAATATCTATCACATGCCTCACTATAACGACTCGGTCGGTCGTTTTGTGAGATTAGCCTTGTTCCCTATGTTTCAGCTTTGTCACATGTTAATTAACCTAATTATGATGTGTTGGGTCGGTTGGTTCGGATTCGGTGTGGTCTGGTGAGAATTGAGGCACTTAGTCTCTTAAATGAGCTTATAGTTGAAAAAGTCAACTGGGAGTTGACTTATAGGTGAACGACCACGGTATGTGGATTTTATAGCTCGGATAGCTTCTTTAGGTAATGTGGGACTTAAGAGTGTGTTCGGAATGTGAATTCAAGGTCCGGAGTAGAATTAAGCTTGAATTGGCGAAAGTGAGTTTTTGGCTATTTTTGGTCGTCAGTGAAAAATTAGCTATCATGGTCGGAATGGAATTCCAGAAGTTGGAACAGGTTCGTAGGGTCATTTTGGATGTGTGTGCAAATTTTCAGGTTAATCGGACGTGTTTTGGGTAGTTTCGACATCATAGATGATTTTCAGAAGTTCTAGTTTTCTTGGGCTTGAATCATGAGTTGAATTGGTGTTTCGATGTTATTTTGGGTGTTTAGAGAGCTCGACTAAGTCCGGGTAATCATTTATGACTTGTGGGTACTTTTGGTTGGGGCTCCGAGGGGCTCGGGTTGATTTCGGATAGTCGTCGTAAGGTTTGAAGTTGGGAATTTTAGCAGAAAAAGCTGCTGGTGCAATGTTTCTGGTGTGGCCGCACCTGCGGAAGGGTAGTCGCAGGTGCGGGTAGGCATGCGCAGGTACGAAATTTAGTCAGGCTGAAGGAAGTCGCATGTGTGAGGCTTGGGCCGCACCTGCGGAGTAGCAGGTGCGGAGGATGTGTTACAGGTGCGGAAATTTGGCATTTAAGTGATTCTCGCAGGTGCGCACCTGGGACCGCAGGTGCGGGTCCTCAGGTGCGAGAGTTTAGCCGCAGGTGTGGATATCCTTTGGCAGAACATATAAAAAGGGCCCTTAGCGAATTTTGGTAATTCTTTCACCATTTTTTCACGGGTTTGAAGCTTTTGTAGGGTTTTTGAAGAGGAAAATCGAGATTTCTTCGTGGAGGTAAGACTTGGACTTAAAACTTGTTTATATGTAATTTATAGACTGATTAGTGGAGAAATTTGTGGGAAATTAGTACAAAAATTGGGTAATTAGGACTTGTAATTAGAGACTTTGAATTGGGGATTTGAGGGGTCATTTGAAGTCCGATTTTGATGTTGTTGGTATGTATAGACTCGTGGGAGGATGAGGATTCTCGTGATATAACACTTTTCAGATTTTGAGGCGTAGGCCCGGGGGTCGAGTTTGGCCAATTTCGGGATTTTTGAGTAATTTTGATAATTTTCGAATTTGCTTCGTTCCTTGGCATATGATAATGATATAAATGTGATTTTTGGTAGATTAGGAGCACTCGGAGGCCGAGTCTAGAGGCAAAGGCACTGTGTGCTAGGATTTTAGCTGGTTTTGAGGTAAGTAATGTTTCCAAACTTGGTTCTGAGGGTTCGAAACCCCGAACTACATGATATTTGACTATAATTGAGGTGTCGCACATGCCAAGTGACGGGCGTGCGGGCATGCACCGAGTAAACTGTTGCCTGGCTCATCCCATGGAACCGTCTAGTAGCTATTACGGACTGATAACCGCTCTCCTATTATGTGATAAATGTGAACATGTTAGAAATCATGTTAAGTATAAATGCTAAAGCTTCACGCCGAAAATGCTGAGACACGAGTGGTCGTATATTACTGTCTCATTTTATGATTATTTGATTTCATATACTCAGTCCTGTTATAGCATATCATTTTATGCCTCAGTCTCAGTAATTGTTAATTATATGCATATTTATCATCGTTTTGGGCTGATTTATACATCTGTGAGCTATATGAGTGAGACTGGAGAGTAATGACTGAGTGAGGCCGAAAGCCTGTTATTCAGACAGTTATGGGTTCAGACTGCACACCGCAGCGATACTTTAATTATGCCTTCGCTGACTTGATATAGCGTTTGGGCCAATAGGGCCCCTCCGGAGTCTTTAAACCCCTAGTGAGCGCATTGATATTGACGGATGGATCTTCTCTGAACATGGACTTTGTCCAAAGTTGATGATATGTGAGGGATGGATCGTCCCTGGACATGGATCGTGTCCGAGTGTTGTATTACAGAGATGGATATTCTCCGTGGGGTTGGATTGTCCTTTTCCTCAGTACCGAGTGATTACGGTCACCGATGATGATGTACATTCCGGGAGGGACCTTCCCTGGGCCTGAGAGCCATATACGGTACTGAGTGGACTGTTGAGTGAGAGTGGTGAGCACTATGTGCATTTCCACACTGGTTCCATATATTTATATGATGGCATGTAGAGTATACTGGCATTCTTGGCATATTTTGTTCATTTTTTTGATAAACTGTTAGCATGTCTAAATTCTATACGCTGTCTATTGTAAATTCTGAGGTTTAGTATGTCACTACCTCTCAGCCTATAGTTTAGGTTTGTTACTTCTGAGTTGGTGTACTCACGTTACCCCCATCACTTTGTGTGCAGATCCAGGTTCATTAAGGTCCGGTAGCAGCGGGTGATTGGTCATCAGAGTTCCCAGGAGTCTTCGAGGTAGCAGTTGGCGACCGCAACCTCGATTGCTCCTTATTTATCTATCTGTTGCACTTTAATTTGACAGACTATGTTGTCTATTTCCGTATTTTGACATTATTATGTTATAGTAGCTCGTGAATGAGTGATACTAGATCTGGGGTTGGTTTTGGAATTGTGCTTTAATGTTGTCTTAAACTTTCAAATGGATTATTATCAATATCTCGCTTCTAAATTTATAATTCTGAAAAACAAATTTGGACTCAAGGGAATATGTGGCTTGCCAGGTTCCATGACATGCGCCATCACGACTAAGTATTTTGGTGTCGTGACAAGTTGGTATCAAAGCTCTAGGTTAAATAGGTCTCACCAGTCATGAGCAAGTTTAGTAAAGTATTGTTGATCAATACGGAGACGTATGTACTTATCTTCGAAAGGCTACATATCCCTTTGGAAAATCTCACATTCTTGAATTCTGTCGTGCGAACCTGTTGATTCCTGGAACTAAACTTCTGTTGTTTTCATTCTCTCACATATGGTGAGGACTCGTTCTACCGATCGAGGTGATCAAACACCAGCTGGACCTGCGAGAGGTCGAGGCCGTGGTAGAGGGAGGGGTGCAGCACGCGCAGCTGCCGAGGCAGTACCTGTGGACCCTCCTATTGCTCAGGATCAGGTCCCTACCGTTGAGATTCCAGCGGGACAAGCTATGTCTACTACTACCGTTACTTCTCAGGCTGAGGGAGGCACTTAGACTCCAGTTGCCTGGACACTTGAGCAGGTTACCCAGGGGCTTCAGACACCGGGGTAGCTCCAGCCCAGCCGGTTGCCCCAGCCCAGGATTATGTGGTCCCAGCTTTGGCAGATGATGAGTAATGCAGGTTGGAGAGATTTAGTAGACTTCAGCCTTTGATTTTCAGTGGTATTGAGGGCGAGGATGCCCAGGGCTTCTTGGACAAATGTTAGAGGATTCTTCGCACAACTGGGATATTGGAGGCCAGTGGGGTCCCATTTACTACCTTCCAGTTCTCAGGAGATGCACTTTCTTGGTGGGAGGCCTATGAGAGGCGTAGACCTATTGATGCAACGCCCCTTACCTAGCATCAGTTCTCCATTCTCTTCTTGGAGAAGTATGTACTGTAGTCCCGCAGGGAGGAGCTGCGCAGGGAGTTTGATCAGTTGCGTCAGGCGGACATGACCGTGACGCAGTATGAGATGAGGTTCTCCTAGCTAGCCCGTCATTCTATTTGTCTAGTTCCTACAAATAGGGAGAGGATCAGGAGCTTCGTTGACGGTCTCACTTATCAGCTTCAGATTTTTCTGACCAATGAGAGGGTATCTGGCGCTTCTTTTGAGGAGGTAGTTGACATTTCCAAAGAGATTGAGTGAGTTCACCGCCAGGAGCGAGTTGAGAGGGATGCGAAGAGGTCCCGAGGATCTGGTAGTTTTGGTGGTGTTCATTCAGGAGGTCAGTATCAGCTCAACAGAGGCCGTTCATTTAGGCCTCCTCAGCTAGTCCGCCCAGCCTACAGTGGTGCTTCATCGGGGCATGGTCCCCGCAGCTCTCATCCGGGTCGTTCCTCATCCAGCGCTCTTCCACCCCAAAGTTCATCTCGACCACCATCAGTACAGGTTTCCTCGGCGCACGGTTCTTTTAGTGGTTATTCTGGTTCCAGAGGTTCCCTTCAGTCCCCGCCGTCATTTGCTGAGAGGGTGTTGCTTTGAGTGTGGTGATCCGGGTCATCTCAAGAGGTATTGTCCCCGTCTTTTGGGTGGTTCACTCCAGCAGAGGAGCCAGCCTCCAGCTTCAGCACCAGTTACTACACCACCCGCTCATGCAGCTAGGGGTGGGGGTCAGGCAGCTAGAGGCCGCCCTAGAGGGGGAGGCCGATCAGGTGGAGGTCAGGTTCGTTTCTTTGCACTCCCAACCAGACCAGATTCTATGGCCTCAGATGCAGTTATTAC
The DNA here is from genome assembly GCA_005239495.1 of Nicotiana undulata. Taxonomy (NCBI): domain Eukaryota; kingdom Viridiplantae; phylum Streptophyta; class Magnoliopsida; order Solanales; family Solanaceae; genus Nicotiana; species Nicotiana undulata. The sequence continues at coordinate 31,261 of MDKH01076989.1, read as the reverse complement.
AGGTATTGTCTCACTTTGTCACCGTGATGCTTCGGTCTTATTTGATCCTCTACGTATTCTTATGTTTCATCATACTTTGCCCATTTTCTGGATATGCCTCGTGAGTCCTTAGTTACATCTGTTCATGTGTCGACTCCGGTGGGCGATACTATTGTTGTGGACCGGGTGTTCCGGTCTTGTGTGATATCTATTGGGGGTCTGGAGACCTGAGTGGATCTGTTATTACTTAGCATGGTTGACTTCGATGTGATATTGGGCATGGACTGGTTATCTCCGTGTCATGCAGTTCTTGATTGTCACGCTAAGACCGTGACCTTAGCGATGCCAGGACATCCGAGGTCGAGTGGAAAGGTTCTGTTGAGTATGTGCGTAGTAGGGTTATTTTCATACCTGAAGGCCCATCGCATGGTAGAAAAGGGGTGTTTATCGTATTTGGCCTTTGTGAGGGATTTCAGTGTTGAGACTCCCACTATTGATTCTGTTCCTATGGTCCGTGATTTTTCGGACGTGTTTCCTGCTGACCTGCCAGGCATGCCACTTGAAAGGGACATTGACTTTGGTATTGATTTTGTGTCGGGCACTCCGCCTATCTCTATTCCACCGTATCGTATGGCACCGGCGGAGTTAAAGGAATTGAAAGAGCAGCTTCAAAAACTTCTAGATAAGGGGTTCATTCGGCCGAGTGTGTCACCTTGGGGTGCACCGGTTTTGTTTGTAAAGAACAAAGATGGTTCCATGAGGATGTGTATTGACTACAAGCAGTTGGACAAGGTTACAGTCAAGAATAAGTATCCTTTGCCTCGTATTGATGATTTTTTTGACCTGCTTCAGGGAGCCAGAGTGTTCTCCAAGATTCATTTGAGATCCGGGTATCATCAGCTGAAGATTTGGGATTCTGATATTTCCAAGACAGCTTTTAGGACCCGTTATGGTCATTATGAGTTATAGTGATGTCTTTCGGGCTAACCAATGCCCCAACAGTGTTCATGCATTTGATGAATAGCGTGTTCCAGCCGTACCTGGATTCATTTGTTATTGTGTTCATTGATGACATCCTGGTATATTCTCGTAGCCAGGAGGAGCACACTCAACATTTGAGAGTGGTATTCAAGAGATTGAGGGAGGAGAAACTTTATGCAAAATTCTCCAAGTGTGAGTTTTGGCTTGGCTCAGCATCTTTCTTGGGGCACGTGGTGTCCAGCGAGGGTATTCAGGTTGATCTGAAGAAGATAGAGGCGGTACAGAGTTGGCCCAAACCGTCCTCAGCTACAGAGATTAGGAGCTTCCTTGGTTTGGCAGAGTATTACCGTCACTTTGTGGAGAGGTTTTCTTCTATTGCTTCGCCCTTGGCCAAATTGACCCAGAAGGGTGCTCCATTCAGGTGGTCGGACGAGTGTGAGGAGAGCTTTCAGAGGCTCAAGACTGCATTGACCTCAACTCTAGTGTTAGTATTGCCATCAGCTTCAGGTTCTTATACCGTATATTGTGATGCCTCGAGGATAGGCATTGGTTGTGTTTTGATGCAGGAGGGTAGGGTGATTGCCTACGCCTCGCGCTAGTTGAAGACTCATGAGAAGAATTATCACGTACATGACCTCGATCTAGCAGCCATTGTTCACGCCTTGAAGATTTGGCGTCATTTTTTGTATAGGGTTCATTGTGAGGTTTTCACTGATCACCGTAGTCTGCAACATCTGTTTAAGCAGAAAGATCTGAATTTGCGTCAGAGGAGATGGTTGGACCTTCTCAAGGACTATGATATCACTATTCTATACCATCCAGGGAAGGCCAATGTAGTGGCCGATGCCTTGAGTCGCAGAGCAGAGAGTTTGGGGAGTTCAGCATATCTCCCAGCCGTAGAGAGACCATTAGCACTTTATGTTCAGGCCTTAGCAGGTCAGTTTGTGAGATTGGACTTATCAGAGCCCCACCGGGTGTTGGCCAGTGTAGCTTCCAGGTCTTCTCTTTATGACCGGATCAGAGAGCGCCAATATGATGACCCACACTTGCTCGTTCTTCAGGACAGGTCTGACGAGGTGATGCCAGGGATGTAGTGATTGGTGATGATGGGGTTAAGAGGATGTAGGGTCGTATTTGTGTGCCCAATGTGGATGGGCTTCGAGAGTTGATTCTAGCAGAGGCCCATAGCTCGCGGTATTCCATCCATCCAGGTGCCGCGAAGATGAATCGGGATCTGAGACATTATTATTGGTGGAGGCGGATGAAGACGGATATTGTTGAGTTTGTAGCTCGGTGCCTCAACTGTCAGCAGTTCAAGTATGAGAACTAGAGACCAGGTGGATTGCACCAGAGGTTAGATATTCCGGAGTGGAAGTGGGAGCGGATCACCATGGACTTTGTAGTTGGACTCCCACAAACTTCGAGGAGGTTCGATGCTATATGGGTTATTGTGGATCAGTTGACCAATTACGCGCACTTTATTCCTGTTAGTACTACATATTCTTCGGAGCGGTTAGCTGAGATTTATATCAGGGAGATTGTCTAATTGCATGGTGTTCCAGTTTCTATCATTTCTGACAGAGGCACTCAGTTCACATCTCAGTATGGAGGGTCGTGCAGAGAGATTTGGGTACTCAGGTTGAGTTGAGCACAACGTTTCATCCTCAGACTGACGGGCAGTCAGAGCGTACTATTCAGATTTTGGAGGAAATGTTGTGTGCCTGTTTCATTGATTTTGGGGGTTCATGGGACCAGTTTCTGCCACTCGCGAAGTTTGCTTATAATAATAGTTATCAATCGAGTATCCAGATGGCTCCGTATGAAGCTTTATATGGTAGGAGGTGTATATCTCTAGTTGGTTGGTTTGAGCCGGGTGAGGCCAGGCTTTTGGGCACAGATTTGGTACAGGATGCGTTGGATAAGGTGAAGTTGATTCAGGAGAGACTTCGCACGGTGCAGTCTAGGCAGAAGAGCTATGCGTACTGGAAGGTCCGGGATGTGTCTTTCATGGTTGGGGAGAAGGTACTGCTGAAAGTGTCACCCATGAAGGGTGTTATGCGGTTCGAGAAGAGGGGCAAGTTGAGTCCCCGGTTCATTGGGCCTTTTCAAGTGCTTCAGAGGGTTGGAGAGGTGGCCTATAGACTTGCCTTGCCACCCAGCTTATTGAGTGTGCATTCGGTATTTCATGTTTCGATGCTCCGGAAGTATGTTGGTGACCCGTCTCATGTTTTGGACTTCAACACGGTTCAGCTTGAGGGTGATATGTCATATGAGGTAGAACCGGTGGCTATTTTGGGTCGTCAGGTCAGGAGGTTGAGATCTAAGGATATAACTTTAGTAAAGGTGCACTGGAGAGGACAGCAAGTGGAGGAGGCCACCTGGGAGACCGTGCGGGAGATGCGGAGCAGATATCCTCACTTATTTTAGACTCTAGGTATGTTTTTAGACCCGTTCGAGGATGAACGTTTGTTTAAGAGGGGGAGAATGTAACGACCCAGCCAATCGTTTCGTGAGATTAGCCCCATTTTTTTTTTGTTTCAGCTTTGTTTAAGAGGGGGAGAATGTGTTGGGTCGGTTGGTTCGGGTTCGGAGTGGTCATGGTGAGAATTGAGGTACTTAGTCTCTTAAATGAGCTTATAGTTGGAAAAGTCAATCGGGAGTTGACTTATAGGTGAACGACCTCGGAATGTGGATTTTATAGCTCGAATAGCTTATTTAGGTGATTTTGGACTTAGGAGTGTGTTCGTAATGTGAATTCGAGGTCCGGAGTAGAATTAGGCTTGAATTTGTGAAAGTAAGTTATTGGCTATTTCCGGTCGTCAGTGGAAAATTAGCTATCGGGGTCGGAATGGAATTCCGAAAGTTGGAACAGGTTCGTAGGGTAATTTTGGATGTGTGTGAAACTTTTCAGGTTAATCGGACGTGTTTTGGGTAGTTTTGACATCATAGATGCTTTTCGGAAGTTTTAGGATTCTTAGGCTTGAATCACGAGTTGAATTGGTGTTTCGATATTATTTTGGGTGTTTCGAGAGCTCGACTAAGTCCGGGTAATCATTTATTACTTGTGGGTACTTTTGGTTGGGGCCCCGAGGGGCTAGGGTTGGTGCAATGTTTCTGGTGTGGCCGCACCTGTGGAAGGGTAGTCGCAGGTGCGATGCCGCAGGTGCGGGTAGGCATGCGCAGGTGCGGAATTTGGTTAGGCTTAAGGAAGTCGCATGTGCGAAGCTTGGTCCGCACCTGCGAAGTCGCAGGTGCGGAAATTTGGCATTTAAGTGATTCTCGCAGGTGCGCACTTGGGACCGCAGGTGCGAGAGTTTAGCCGCAGGTGAGGATATCCTTGGGCAGAACATATAAAAAGGGCCCTTAGCGAATTTTGGTCATTGTTTCACTATTTTTACACAGGTTTGAAGCTTTTGAAGGGTTTTTGAAGAGGAAAATCGAGAGTTCTTCGTGGAGGTAAACTCGTTTATGTGTGATTTATGGATTGATTAGTGGTGAAATTTGTGGGAAATTAGTACAAAAATTGGGTAATTAGGGCTTGTGATTAGAGACTTTGAATTGGGGATTTGAGGGGTCATTTGAAGTCCGATTTTGATGTTCTTGGTATATATAGACTCATGGGAAGATGAGGATTCTCGTGATGTAAATTTTGTCGGATTCTGAGGCGTGGGCCCGGGGGTAGGGTTTGGCTAATTTCAGGATTTTTGAGTAATTTTGATAATTTTTGAATGGGCTTCGTTCCGTGGCATATGATAATGATATAAATCTGATTTTTGGTAGATTTGGAGCACTCGGAGGCCGAGTCTAGAGGCAAAGGCACTGTGGGCTAGGATTTTAGCCGGTTTTGAGGTAAGTAACATTTCCAAACTAGGTTCTGAGGGTTCGAAACCCCCAACTACATGATATTTGACTATAATTGAGGTGACGCGCATGCCAAGTGACGGGCGTGCGGGCGTGCACCGAGTAAATTGTTGCCTGGCTCATCCCATGGCACCGTCTAGTAGCTATTACAAATTGATTACCGCACTCCTATTATGTGATAAATGTGAAAATGTTAGAAATCATGTTAAGTATTAATGCTAAGGCTTCACGCCGAAAATAATGAGACCCGAGTGGTCATATATTATTGTCTCATTTTTTGATTATTTGATTTCATATACTCAGTCCTGTTATAGTATATCATTTCATGCCTCAGTCTCAGTAATTGTTAATTATATGCATATTTATCATCGTTTTGGCCTGATTTATACATCTGTGAGCCATATGAGTGAGACTGGAGAGTAATGACTGAGTGAGGCCGAGAGCCTATTATTGAGACAGTTATGGGATCGGACTACACACCGCAGCGATACTTTAATCATGTCTTCGCTGGCTTGATATAGCGCTTGAGCCAATAGGGCCCATCCGGAGTCTTTACACCCCCAGTGAGCGCATTGATATTGAGGGATGGATCTTCCCTGGACATGGACTTTATCCGAAGTTGATGATATGTAAGGGATGGATTGTCCCTGGACATGGATCGTGTCCGAGTGTTGTATTTCGGAGATAGATCTTCTCCGTGGGGCTGGATTGGCCTTTTTCTCAGTACCAAGTGACTACGATCACCGATGATGATGTACATTCCGGGATGGACCTTCCCTTTGTCTGAGAGCCATATACGGTACTGAGTGGAATGCTGAGTGAGGGTGGTGAGCACTATGTGCATTTCCGCACTGGTTCCATATATTTATATGATGGCATGTAGAGTATACTGGTATTCTTGGCATATTTTGTTCATTTTCTGATAAACTGTTAGCATGTCTAAATTTTGTATGTTGTCTATTGTAAATTCTGAGGTTTAGTCCGTCACTAACTCTCAGCCCATAGTTTGGGTTCGTTACTTCTGAGTTGGTGTACTCACGTTACCCCATGCACCTTGTGTGCAGATCCAGGTTCATCGAGGCTCGGTAGCAGCGGGTGATTGGTCGTCAGAGTTCCCAGGAGTCTTCGAGGTAGCAGCTAGCGACCGCAGCCTCGATTGCTCCTTCTTTATCTGTCTGTTGCACTTTTATTTGACAGACTATGTTGTCTATTTCCGTATTTTGACATTATTATGTTATAGTAGCTCGTAACTGAGTGAAACTAGATCTGGGGTTGGTTTTGGAATTGTTCTGTAATGTTGTCTTAAACTTTCAAATGCATTATTATCAGTATCTTGCTTCTAAATTTACAATTTTTCTAAAAAACAAATTTGGACTCAAGGAAATGTGTGGCTTGCCTGGTTCCACGACAGGTGCCATCACGACTAAGTATTTTGGGGTCGTGACACTCACACATGTACATTATTTTAGAATCAAAATTTGTACAGTTGTATCTCTCTATTAATCCAGACTGCCTTAATTTATTCGATCAAATTTGTCATCATCGGTTGAAATGAGACCACAAGTTGAGTTCTTTTGTGCAAATATTGCATTGTCATCCTAGATAACACCGAAGCCCAAGAATCTTCCCTTTCTCTTTTGGGAGAAATTCAAAAATAGCCAGATTTACAAATGGTTATTCAAAAATCACCACAATTTCAAAAGTAATCGAAATTTAGCCACTTTTCATGTAAAGATAAATCCGAACGAAAACACTGTTCAAAATCTGAAAAAATACTCCAGCATAATATACTGGAGTTCTAGTATACTTATGTTGTCCAACATAATATGCTGGAAGTTCATACACAGGTGCACCAAACTCTAGTATATTATGTTGGACCGGTCTCTGTTGTAGTAAAATAGAGGCTTTTTCGGCAAACGCTGGCTATTTTTGAATTATCAGTCCGAAAACTGGCTAGCCCGTGCTATTTGTATTTCTCATATTCTTCCTGAAACTCATCGTTTATCTCATTCAAACCATGAAAATCATAGGGCTTCTTCTCTACATCCCCCCTCAAGTCGGGCGGTGATAAAATTATCCCCAACTTGCTAAAACAGAGTGGTATGAGGGACCTGAAAGAGATTTGGTGAAAAGATCGCCAAGTTAGGATGAAGAAAGAACAAAAGAAAGAGTGATTAAGCCGGAGTGGAACTGTTGACGGAGGAATGACAATCTAATTCTGCATGTTTCCTCTGTTAGTGAAAGACATGACTCCCAGCATTGTGAATGGTTTCCTTGCTATCAGAGAGAACAGGAACAGGCAGCTTCGGTAAAATAGAAAGATCATCAAGAAGACGAGTGAGGCAACTGAGTTCAGCAACTACGCGACGCAAGGATCTATACTCTGCTTCGGCGGATGACAAGGAGATAGAAGTCTACTTTTTAGATTTCCAAGGTATAGGAGAGCCTCCAAGAGCTATATAGAAATAATTGATTGAACGTCTAGTCTCCAAGAAAGAGGCTCAGTCTGTGTCACAAAAAGAAACCAGCTTTAGTGAAGGAGTAGAGTTCAGAAGAATGCACTGCCCAAGATCTGAACACAAATAGCTTAGGACGCGCAAATCAATAACAAAATGTGAAAGACGAGGTCTTTGCATATATTGATAAGTCTTGCGCACAACAAAGCACAAATCAGGCCTTATGCGAGTTAAGTAATTAACTTCCCAAAAAGATGCCGGTAAATGGTGGGATTTTTAAGATGTGGACCCTCATCTGGATGCAACTTGGAGGATGGCTCAAGAGGTGAAGAAACAGAAGGAAAATCAGAGAAGTCCAATTCCTTCAGTAAGTCTAAGGTAAAATTTATTTGACAGGTGATCATTCCTTGCTTTTCTCGCATAACTTCCATGCCTAGAAAATAATGCAAACTGCCTAAATCTTTGACCTTGACTTAGAATTGAGAAATTATTTAAGTGAGGCAATTTTTGTTGCGGCATTGCCACTAATAAAGATATCATCCACATGGACTGCAACAACAGAAATCAAAATCCCCCTCTTCTTAAAAAATATAGAATAATAATTCATATAAAATAATATCCCATAAAACTCAATGCCCCAGCTAGCTTAGGATACCACTGCCTTGATGCCTGCTTTAAATCATGCAAGAATTTTTTTAGGAGATAAACATGATTAGGAGTAGGATGTATTATACCATCTTGGAATCTCATATATACTTTTTCATGAAGATCCCCATGAAAAAATACATTACTAACATCCAATTGATAGATATGCAAATCCCTTTTGGTTGCTACTGCCAACAACCATCGGATGGTAGTCATTTTAACTATTGGAGAAAATGACTCCGTGTAGTCTATGCCTTCTCTTGGAATATCCCCCCTCACTATCAGTCGTGCTTTAAATCTTTAAATGCTTCCATCTTATGTGTGCTTCACCTTGTATACCCATTTACAAGGTAAATCGTTCTTTCCAACTGGTAGTAGAACCACATCCCGAGTGTGGTTTGCTTCCAATGCCTCAATTTCTGAGAACATGCCCTTTCCCCAACCTAGATGTGAAGAGGCTTGTGAATCACTAGTAGGTTATGAAACTTCTGATATAAATTGTAGCACATGCTGGTTATCATTAGATAAATTCCCAAAAGAATAGATAAAAGGATGATTAGGTTGGGCAAAACATGCAAAAGTTACCTCACTAAGATATATATTGTTGCATATGTATTCTTTAAGGTAACTTGGCCTTGTAGTAATTTTGTAAGATTTTTGAGTGCTGGGACTAAATCACTTGGTGTGGGAGAGTGAACTATGTGAGGTGCGGGAGAATGTGTGATGTGAGATGCAGGAGAATAAGTGATGAGAGGTGAAGGTGACTTATTAGGACTTGGTGAAGAAGAAACTATAGGATTGGATGAAGCAGGAGGTGATGGAGTTGGAAAGGTGTATATGAAGATGAATGAGCGGGAAAAATAAGACCAGGAATGCTATTATCTCTAGTAAAAGAATACCTATCTTCAAAGAAATGCACATCCCCAGACATAATGACTTTCTTTATGTCCAACTCTAGGACTTTATACCCTTTCTACGCCAAAGGATATTCCAAGAATACACAGTCTTTTGCTCTAGGGTTAGATTTGGTTCTTCCATTAGACACCGTAGAAACATATCAAAGACAACCAAAGTTTCTGAGAAACTTATAAGAAGGTGCTTGACTGAATAAAATAGAATAAGGTGTATGTCCTTGAAGAACCTTAGAATGTAGCATGTTGATTAAATAAGGGGGAGTTAATAAGCACTATGTCCCCAATAAGGAACAGAAATTTTACAATGAAAGAGCAAAGCTCTAGCTATTTCCAAAAGATTTCTATGGTTCCTCTCAACTATTCCATTCTGTTGAAGAGTTGCTACACAGGATGTTTGATGAAGTATCCCTTGAGAGCTAAGAAAGACTGCCTCTTGAGACCCTTTTCCAAGTTCAAATGCATAATCTCGGCTTTTGGACCTTAACCCCAAACGGCCTTTCAACCATAGTCAAAATGTCACGACCCCAAATTCTAACCGGTCGTGATGGCGCCTATCGTGGAACTAGGCTAGCCACTACCACATAATTACACATTTCCTTTGGTAAAATTTCCCAAATAATTAATAATTATCCATAACAAGTATATAATTTTCTAAAAATCTTTAACAAGCATAGTTAGGCTAACCGTCTATAACCACTCCATGGAACTAGAGTCAACAAATTACGAGCATCTAAGAGTAATACTAATACTACTAATGTCATAATACAATGCCTCAGAACAAAATACTAAGTATGAAAATAAGGAAAAGAAAAATGAAAGTGTTGTGGACGTTGGACAGCTACCTCGATATCCCAACGCTGGCGCCGTACGGAATCAGATGGCTACCGCTCAGTACTAGTACTTGGATCTGCACACAGAGGTGCATGGAGTAATGATGAGTACGCCAACTCAGTAGTAATAAAAATAAATCAAGTCTGACGGTAAGAAACACACAGTAACAAATCATCAATTCACAAATAATAAAATACTGAGTTCTAACAGTGAATCCATTTAGGTGATATCTTCAAATCTAGTTTTTCCGTAGAAATCCTTTAAACTAGTACGATTTCCGATGCTTATCAGTAAAATTCCCAAGAATCTCAGTATGAAAGATGAAATGAATCATAATCAATAACTCAATAAAAATATCAACATGAACCGCCCCTCGGGCCAAATCATCACTCAAAATCAGTCACTCAGCACCTCACCATCACTCAGCAACAGTCACTCAGCACCTCACAGTCACTCATACCTCCCAATCACTCGGCACTCGACACTCGCACTCAGTAGGTACCTGCGCTCACTGGGGGTGTACAAACTCCGTAGGGGCTCCTACAGCCCAAGCACTATATACAGCTAAATCATGGCATCAATCACTCTGGCACTCGGCCTCTCTCATATCATAAATATCCTAACAGTATTGGCTCTCGGCCTCACTCAGTCATAAACTCTCAGAATGCCACTAGGGCCATAAATAAACGGGGTTCTCGACCCAAAATAGTATTTTATTTCATGAATAATAATATCAATAATTCTTAGTGTCAAAACAGTTTAACAAGAATGAATGAGTGTAAATCATAGTTACCATGTGAGAAATATTAGAAAATAGCCCCCAAGGGGTTAAAACAGATCGGCACGAGGCCCCAAACATGGCTTACAACCCAAATATATAAAAAACATAGAAATACTATTTATCATTTGATTTAAAAGCAGTTTCGCAACTCGATAGTTGCCTCAGAAGGAACAAATTTCCAATTTCCCAATTCGTGTACGCTACACACTCGCCATCCAGTGTGTACCTCACTCGAAAACAGTGAAAAGATGCTAAGTCGGGGGTTTCATACCCTCAGGACAAGATTTAAAGTCATTACTTACCTCAAACTAGCCCGACAAGCTACTCCGCAACGCTCTTGACCCTCGAATCGGCCTCCAAATGCTCTGAATCTATCAAAATCTGATTTACCACATCAAAATATGCTAGGGAGACGAAACCCAATCGAAAACTATCAAATTTAGGTACAATTGCCGAAATTGGCCAAACCCGACCCCCGTGCCCACATCTCGGAACTCGATAAAATTTACACCAAAAATAGCCTCATCCTCTCACGAGTCTATACATATCAAGAACACTGAAATCGGAGTCCAAATGACCCTCCAAATCACCATAAGAAGGTCTCTTAATCTCAAGCCCTAATTACCCCTTTTTACACTGATATTCCCCAAATTATCACCACTAATTAGGTCTTAATCACATATAATCGAGTTATAAAGTCCAAAAACCTAACCTCAATAAAGAACTTTGGTCCCACTCTTCAAAAATCCTCCAAAAGCTTGAAACCCGTATGAAAAATGGTGAAGAGAAGACTAAAATTCGCTAAGTCCAACTTTATACTTTCTGCCCAGGCTTTTCGCACCTGCGGTCCTATTTCTCGCACCTGCGGACCGCTCCTGTTGTCAATTCCACCGCACCTGCGTAATTTTATTAACTGGACCAAAACACGCACCTGTGCCTCCATTTCCGCACCTGCGACTCCGCATGTGCGCTCCCTACTTCCGCATCTGTGACTTTCCCTTAAGCCGACCAAAATCCACATCTGCGGAGATCCTTTCCGCTTCTGCGGGCCGCACCTGCGGTTCCCCAATCCGCAAGTGCGGTCACACTAGCAAAATGAACACCAGCAGCTGATGTTGCACATTCCAATTCCAAAATTCCCCGTTAACAATCCGAAATCAATCCCGAGCCCCTCGACGACCCGACCAAAAATACCAACAAGTTATAAATGATCATACGGACTTAGTCGCACCCTCGGAACACCCAAAATAACATCAAAACACCAAAATCATATCAAATTCAAGCCTATGAACTTTGAAATTCCTAAATTTTACCAACGATGCCGAAACCATCCAAAACACCTCCGATTGACCTGAAAATTTGCACACACCCCCAACATGACATTTCGAACCTGCTGCAACTGTCGGAATTCCATTCCGACCCCGATAGCTTATTTTCCACTCCCGACCATAAATCACCAAAAACTAACTTTCGCCATTCAAGCCTAATTCTACACCGAACATCGAAATTACATTCCGAGCACACTCCTAAGTCCCAAATCACCTAACAAAGCTATCCGAGCCATAAAATCCGCATTCTGAGATCGTTTACCAATAAGTCAACTCCTAGTTTACTTTTTCAATTATAAGGCTACTTTTAGAGACTAAATGTCTCAATTCTCACTACACCCATTCCGAACCCGAGCCAACCGACTCCAACACATCATAAACGTTATAACCAATGCATGACAAGGCAAAACAGGAATAATAATGCAAATTTTACGTAATGACCGGCCGGGTCGTTACATTCTCCCCCTCTTAAACAAACGTTTGTCCTCGAACGGGTCTACAAACATACCTAAAGCCTCAAACAAGTGAGAATATCTTCTCCGCATCTCCCGCTCGGTCTCCCAAGTAGCCTCCTCCACTGGCTGCCCTCTCAACTGCACCTTCACTGAAGCTATATCCTTAAACCTCAACTTTCTGACCTGACGACCCAAAATAGCCACCGGCTCCACCTCATATGACATATCACCCTCGAGCTGCACTGTGTTGAAGTCTAGAACATGAGACGTCACCAATATACTTCCGGATCATCGACACATGGAATACCGGATGAACACTCGATAAGTTGGGTGGCAAGGCAAGTCTATAAGCCACCTCTCCAACCCTCTAAGTACCTCAAAACTCCCAATGAACCGGGGACTTAGCTTTCCCCTCTTCCCGAACCTCATAACACCCTTCATGGGTGACACCTTCAGCAGTACCTTCTCTCCCACCATGAAAGACACATCCCGGACCTTCTGGTCCGCATAACTCTTCTGCCTAGACTGCGTCGTGCGAAGTCGCTCCTGAATCAACTTCACCTTCTCCAACGCATCCTGGACCAAATCTGTACCTAATAGCCTAGCCTCACTCGGCTCAAACCAACCAACCGGAGATCTACACCTCCTACCATATAAAGCCTTATACGGGGCCATCTGAATACTAGACTGGTAGTTATTACTATATGCAAACTCCGCGAGTAGCAGAAACTGGTCCCATGAACCCCCAAAATCAATCACACAGGCACGTAACATGTCCTCTAAAATCTGAATAATCCGCTCCGACTGCCCGTTGGTCTGAGGATGAAATGTTGTGCTCAACTCTACCTGAGTACCCAAACCTCTCGGCACGGCCCTCCAAAACTGAGATGTGAACTGAGTACCTCTGTCGGAAATGATAGAAACTGGAACCCCATGCAATCGGACAATCTCCCTGATGTAGATCTTAGTTAACCGCTCCGAAGTATAAGTAGTACCAACAGGAATGAAGTGCGCGGACTTGGTCAGCCGATCCACAATGACCCAAATAGAATCAAACCCTCTCGAAGTCCGTGGAAGCCCAACTACAAAGTCCATGGTGATCCGCTCCCACTTCCATTCTGGAATATCTTACCTCTGAAGTAATCCCCCTGGACTTTGGTACTCATACTTGACCTGCTGGCAGTTGAGACACCGCGCTACATACTCAACAATATCTCTCTTCATCCACCTCCCCATCAATACTGCTGTCTCAGATCCTGATACATCTTCGCGGCACCCGGATGGATGGAATATCGCGAGCTATGGGCCTATGCTAATATCAACTCTTGAAGCCCATCCACATTGGGCACGCAAATACGGCCCTGCATCCTCATAACCCCGTCATCACCAATAGTCACATCCCTGGCATCACCTCGACGGACCCTGTCCTGAAGAACTAACAAGTGCCGGTCATCATACTAGCGTGCTCTAATATGATCATAAAGAGAAGACCTGGAAGCCACACTAGCTAATACCCGCGGAGGCTCTGACAAATCCAATCTCACCAACTGACCTGCTAAATTCTGAACATCAAGTGTTAAAGGTCGCTCTGCTGCTGAAAGGTAGGCTAGACTCCCCAAACTCTCTGCTCTGTGAATCAGGGCATCGACCACTACATTAGCCTTCCCCCGATGATATAAAATGGTGAGGTCATAATCCTTGAGAAGATCCAACCATATCCTTTGACGCAAATTCAAGTCCTTCTGCTTCAGCAGATACTGCAAACTATGATGATCAGTGAAAATCTCACACTGCAATCCATACAAATAATGGCACCAAATCTTCAAGGCATGAACAATGGCACCTAACTTAAGATCGTGCACTGGATAATTTTTCTCGTGCACCTTCAACTGTCTAGACGCGTAGGCAATCACCCTATCATCCTGCATCAATGCCGCTCGCAAGCCAACTCTAGAAGCATCACAGCAGACTGTATAGGAACCCGAACCAATAGGTAAAACCAATACCGGGTTGTGGTCAATACTGACTTGAGCTTCTGATAGTCTCCTCACACTCATCGGACCATCTGAATGGAGCACCCTTCTGGGTCATTCTAGTCAAAGGTGAAGCAATAAAAGAGAACCCCTCCATAAAACGAAGGTAATAACCCGCCAAACCGAGAAAACTCCTAATCTCTGTAGCTGAGGACGGTCTGGGCCAATTCTGCACCGCCTCAATCTTCTTCGGATCAACCTGAATACCCTCACTGGACACCATGTGCCCCAAGAATGCTACTGAACCAAGCCAAAACTCACACTTGGAGAACTTTGCATAAAGCTTCTCCTCCCTCACCCTCTGCAACACAACCCTCAAATGCTGAGCATGCTCCTCCTGGCTACAAGAATATACCAGGATGTCATCAATGAACACAATGATAAAAGAATCAAGATAAGGCCGAAACACGCTATGCATCAGGTGCATAAAGGATGCTGGGGCATTGGTCAGCCTAAATAACATAACAAGGAACTCATAGTGGCCATATCTGGTCCTGAAAGCAGTCTTCTGAATGTCAGAATCCCGAATCTTCAACTGATGATACCCGGGCCTCAAGTCAATCTTGGAGAACACTCTAGCTCCCTGAAGCTGGTCGAACAAGTCATCAATACGAGGCAAAGGATACCGGTTCTTCACTGTAACCTTTTTCAGCTGCCGATAATCAATACACATGCGCATGGAACCATCCTTCTTCACAAACAGCACCGGTACACCCTAAGGTGACACACTAGGCCGAATGAACCCCTTATCTAGGAGTTCCTGAAGTTTCTCTTTAATTTCCTTCAACTCCGCTGGTGCCATACGATAAGGTGGAGTAGAGATAGGTTGGGTGCCTGGCACCAAGTCAATACCAAAATCAATGTCCCTGCCAAGTGGCATGCCTGGCAGGTCTGCAAGGAATACGTCCGAAAAATCACGGACCACAGGAATAGAATCAACAGAAGGAGTCTAACCACTGACATCCCTCAATAAAGCCAGATAAGATTCACATCCCTTCT
This sequence comes from Nicotiana undulata, assembly GCA_005239495.1. Classification (NCBI taxonomy): domain Eukaryota; kingdom Viridiplantae; phylum Streptophyta; class Magnoliopsida; order Solanales; family Solanaceae; genus Nicotiana; species Nicotiana undulata. The sequence goes on along the minus strand of MDKH01076989.1, from coordinate 15,998 downwards.
CAACCATACGCTGAGCCTTCAATTAAGAAATCACTCTGCTAAGCACATACTCAATAGACCCTCTCCACTCAAATCTCGAAACTTCGGGCATAGCATGGGTCACGGTCTTAGCGTGACAATCAAGAATAGCATGACACGGGGATAACTAATCCATTCCCAAAATCACATCAAAATCAACCATGCAGAGTAACAATAAGTCCACTCGGGCCTCCAGACCCCCAATAGATACCACACATGACCGATACATACGGTCCACAACAATAGTATCACCCACCGGAGTCGACACATGAACAAAGGTAACTAAAGACTCACAGGGCATATCCAGAAAGTGAGCAAAATATGATGAAACATAAGAGTATGTGGAACCAGGGTCAAATAAAGCCAAAGCATCACTGTGACAGACTGAGATAGTACATGTGATCACCGTATCGGAGGCCATAACATCAGGCCTAGTTGGGAGTGCATAGATACGTGGCTAACCTCCACCTGTACGACCTCCCCCTCTAGGGTGGCCTCTAGTTGACTGACCACCGCCCCTAGCTGCCTGGACGGGTGTTGAAGTGACTAGAGCTGAAGTCGAGGGTTGACCCCTCTGCTGAGATGAACTACCCGCACGACGAGGGCACTGCCTCTATACATGTCCAAACTCTCCACACTCAAAGCAACTACCTGGAGCTGGAGGTGGGGATTGAAGGGAACCCCTTCCACCAGGATAGCTACTGGACGAACCATGCATAGAAGAACCATGGAATGATGATGCTCTGGAGGAACTCTGAGCTGGAAGGTCACTAAAGGAAGAACGACCCAGATGAGAGTTGCGGGGACCTTGCCCCGAAGATGTGCCACTATAAGGTGGGCGGACTGGCTGAGGAAGTCTAAAGGGACGACCTCTACTGTGCTGAAACTGCCCTCTGGGAGGGGCACCACTGAAGCTACCTGATCCCCGAGGCCTCTTGGCCTCCCTCTCTTCTCGCTCCTGCCTACGAATCGACTCAATATCCCGAGCAATGTCAACAACCTGCTCGAATGTAGCACCAGACACTCTCTCCCTGGTCATCAAAATACGGAGCTGGTAAGTGAGGCCATCTACAAACCTCTTGATCCTCTCCCTACCAGTAGGGACTAACTCAGTAGCATGCCAGCCAACTCAGAGAACCGCATAACGTACTATGTAACTGACAACTCTCCCTGGCGCAGCTGCTCAAACTACATGCGATGCTCCTCCCTGTGGGACTAAGGAACATACTTATCCAAAAAGGTAGTGGATCACTACTTCCAGGTGAGGGGTGCTGAACCAATAGGCCTATGCCTCTCAAATGCCTCCCACCAAGTGAAAGCAGCACCAGCAAACTGAAATATGGCAAATGAGACCCCACTGGTCTCCAGAATCCCAGCAGTGCGGAGTATCCTCTAAAATTTATCCAGAAAACCCTGGGCATCCTCGCCCTCTGTGCCGCTGAAAGTCGGAGGCTGAAGTCTACTAAACCTCTCCAGCATGCGCTGCTCATCCCCGGGCATAGCTGGAACCACATAGTCCTGAACTGGAGCAACCGGTTGGGCTGAGACTTCCCCCGATGTCTGAAGGCCCTATACAACCTGCTCAGGTGTCCGGGCAGCTGGAGTCTGAGTGCCTCCCCCGGCCTGAAATGTATTGACAGTAGTAGACATAGCAACTTCCTGAGCCAAACTAGTACATATTGTCAAGATCTGAGTCAGGGTCTCCTGAAGACCCGAAATGACAATGGGCACTACCGGTGCTTGAGCCTATCCCGCTGGAGCACCCGCGGCAGGAAACTGATCCTGAATAGTAGGGGGATCCTCTGGCACTATCCCGGCGTCTACACGGGCTGGTCCCCTACCTCTACCACGGCCTCGACCTCTTGTGGGTCCAGCTGGTGTCTGGTCACCCTGATCTGTAGCGCTTGTCCTCACTATGTGTGAGAGAATGAAACAACAAGAGTTTATATTTCCAGAAGCAATATAATGGCACGACAGAATTCAAGAAATGAGATTTTTCCTAAGAGTTCTGTAGCCTCTCGATGATAAGTATAGACGTCTCCATACCGATCCGCAAGACTCTACTTAACCTGCTCATGACCGTTGAGTCCTATGTAACCTAGGGCTCTGATACCAACTTGTCACGACCCCAAATTCTAACCGGCCGTGATGGCGCCTATCGTGGAACTAGGCTAGCCACTACCATATAATTACACATTTCCTTAAGTAAATTTCCCAAATCATTTATAATTATCCATAACAAGTATATAATTTTCTAAATCTGTAACAAGCATAGTTAGGCTAACAGTCTATAACCACTCCCCGGAACTGGAGTCAACAGATTACGAGCATCTAAGAGTAATACTAATACTACTAATGTCATAATACAATGCCTCAGAACAAAATATTAAGTACGAAAATAAGGACAGAAAAAATGGAGGTGTTGTGGACGCTGGAAAGCTACCTCGATATCCCAACGATGGCGCCGTACGGAATCAGATGGCTACCACTCAGTACTAGTACCTAGATCTGCACACAGAGGTGCAGGGAGTAATGATGAGTACGCCAACTCAGTAGTAATGAAAATAAATCAAGTCTGACGGTAAGAAATACACAGTAACCAATCATCAATTCACAAATAATAAAATACTGAGTTCTAACAGTGAATCCATTTAGGTGATATCTTCAAATCCAATTTTTCTGTAAAAATCCTTTAAACAAGTACGATTTCCAATGCTTATCAGTAAAATTCCCAAGAATCTCAGTATGAAAGATGAAATGAATCATAATCAATAACTCAAGTAAAAATATCATCATGAACCGCCCCTCGGTCCAAATCATCGCTCATAATCAGTCACTCGGCACCTCACCATCACTCAACAACAGTCACTCAGCACCTCATAGTCACTCATACCTCCAAATCACTCGTCACTCGGCACTCGCACTCAGTAGGTACATGCGCTCACTGGGGGTGTACAAACTCCGGAGGAGCTCCTACAGCCCAAGCGCTATAAACAGACAAATCATGGCATCAATCACTCTGGCACTCGGCCTCTCTCATATCATAAATATCCTCAAATTATTGGCTCTCGGCCTCACTCATTCAGAAACTCTCAGTATGCCACTAGGGCCATAAATAAATGGGGTTTTCGACCCAAAACAGTATTTTATTTCATGAATAATAATATCAATAATTCTGAGTGTCAAAACAGTTTAACAAGAATGACTGAGTGTAAATCATAGTTACCACATGAGGAATATCAGAAAATAACCCCCAAGGGATTAAAATAGATCGGCACGAGGCCCCAAACATGGCTTACAGCCCAAATATATCAAAAACATATAAATACTATTTATCATTTGATTTAAAAGCAGTTTCGCAACTCGATAGTTGCCTCATAAGGAACAAATTTCCAATTTTCCAATTCGTGTACGCTACACACTCGTCATCCAGTATGTACGTCACTCCAAAATAATGAAAAGATGCTAAGTCCAGGGTTTCATACCCTCAGGACAAGATTTAAAGTCATTACTTACCTCAAACTAGCCCGACAAGCTACTCTGCAACGCTCTTGCCCCTCGAATCGGCCTCCAAATGCTCTGAATCTATCAAAATCAGATTTACCACATCAAAATATGCTAGGGAGATGAAACCCAATCGAAAACTATCAAATTTAGGTACAATTCCCGAAATTGGCCAAACCCGACCCTCAGGCCCACGTCTCGGAACTCGATAAAATTTACACCAAAATTATCCTCATCCTCTCATGAGTCTATACATATCAAGAACACTGAAATCGGAGTCCAAATGACCCACCAAGTTATAAATGATCATCCGGACTTAGTCGCACCCTCGGAACACCCAAAATAACATCAAAACACCAAAATCACATCAAATCCAAGTCTATGGACTTTGAAATTCCTAAATTCTACCAACGATGCCGAAACCATCCAAAACACCTCTAATTGACCTGAAAATTTGCACACATCCCCAAAATGACATTTCAGACCTGCTCCAACTGTCAGAATTCCATTTCGACCTTGATAGCCTATTTTCCACTGTCGACCGGAAATCACCAAAAACTAACTTTCGCCAATTCAAGCCTTATTCTACACTGCACATCAAAAATATATTCTGAACACACTCCTAAGTCCCAAATCACTTAACGAAGTTATCCAAGCCATAAAATCTGCATTCTGAGATCGTTTACCAATAAGTCAACTCCCAGTTGACTTTTCTAACTATAAGTCTACTTTTAGAGACTAAGTGTCTCAATTCTCACTACACCCATTCCGAACCCGAGCCAACCGACTCCAACACATCATAAACGGTGTAACCAATGCATGACAAGGCAAAACAAGAATAATAATGTAAATTCTACAGAACGACCGACCCGGTTGTTACACAAAAAATTCTTCAAAACTGGAAATGTATTACTTTTGGTACTTAGGAGAAATGTCCAAGTACCCTTGCTGAAATCATCTACTACAGTCAAAAAATATTTAAAGTCATTATAAGTAGGTACCTTGTAGGCTCCCCAAACATAAACATAGATTAATTCAAATGCTCTTTTAGGTACCTTGCAGGCTCCCCAGACATCACTAAAACATTCAGAGTTAGGAGGAAAGAAAATAAAACTAAATTGTTTTATTGATGTAAAACGCAAATTCCCCAACCTGTTGTGCCAAAGTGTTATATTAGAAATGGCACTTGTAGAAAAAGGAAACGAAACTGAAACATAACTAACATCATTTGAATCAAAAGATGAAAGTACATTATTCTATACACTATTCCTAACACCGCTAGGCTCCAACAGATATAGTCCTTCTTTTTCTTCACTAAAAACTTAAGGCATGTTCATTAAAGGGGCATGCAACCGACATTGACTAGGTGTGAGAGATATTATATAATGAAACCGTATACAAAACTCATTGCTTGATAAAAGATTGTATTTGAAACTAGATACATGTAGAACATCTAAAATAAAGTTAGGAGAAATAGAAACTCTTCCTGTATGAGTGACAATTAGCTTGAAATAATTAAGAAGATTGATATGTAAAGGAACAGGAAGAGGAGAGAGAGATAAAAAGGTATTTGAATCAAAGCAAATATGTTCTAATGCCCCTGAACAAATGATCCAAATAGTGATATTAAAGACTGAAAAAACAAGATCTAATATATTTGATAATAATACCAGCAACAACACTGGCATTGATCTCTGAACTAGTGCTTCATGTTTCTATTGTTTTAACTTGCTTGGTTAACTAAACCAAATATGAGAATTTCTCCTTAAAAGGTGTTGGTTGAGTTCCTCATTGTAGTTACTGTTTGGATCATGTCCCTGTTCTTCTATGAAGATTCAATTGCTTCTAGCTTGAATCTTATTTCCTTTAGCATTAGTAAACTCAAAGTCTTCACGGAATCCTATGATTCTGGAACAATCATTCACAAAGTGACCTATTTTTCTACAATAAGTGCATGAAACATTGAGATTAAACTTGTTCTTATTTCCTCTGAAAGTAATGTTCCTTTGTGATGGACTTGTTGCCTTTAGCATGTTGTTATTGGATTTTTAAAGTTTTCCATAGTTCCTTTGTGCCTGCTTATTATTTATATGTAGATGGTGTTATGTCATGTTAGGTTTTATTAATTTCCTACCATGAAAGGATGAAGAGTCAAAGGATATGAGGGGGTTAGCATAAACTTCTCTTTGATTCTCATCCTGCAGCAAAAGGGAATAAGCATGATTGATATTGGGTAGGGTTCATCATCAGGATGTTTCCCCTTTCATGTCCATAAAAACCCTATAAGAAATTTGATGAGCCTTTCATTATCCAATGATTTTTCTAATTTCTGTTTTCCTTCACACACACACACACACATGCATAGGTGCGCCGGCATTTAACATCACAATTTAAAGAGTCTAATTTATCTTGCAAACGCTTGAGTTTTAGGAAATAACTTGATATTCCCTTGGATTAATCCTGACAACTTCGTGCACATATGGTATAATTTAGCACCATTTCACTGTCCAAACCTTTGTTCAAGGTTGTTCTAGAGGTCCTTTGCAGATTTGGAGGAGATTACATTGCCCCTAATGTCTTTGGATAGTGAGTTTAACAGCCATGAGGTTACCATGCCAATGCACCTATTTCATGGCTGAAAATCTTTGGAAGTGAGGATAGGACGAGGGCAAGATCCATTAATGAATCCTAACTTATTCTTTGCTGAGAGTGCTATCAGCACAGACCTCTTCCATCCTTGAAATCCTCTAGTGTTTAAGGCTGTTTTGACAAGTACCATACCTGGAGCATCATGAGAGTGAAGAAAATAAGGATGATTTGGATCGAAGCTAACTCTATTTCCAGTTTCAGTTTGAACAACAGAAGTTTCTCAATTAAGCATGATGAAGAAAATGTGTCACAGGAGATTAGATGAGGACATTGATGATTTTGCAGAGGATTGAGCTTCAATTCTCTGATACCATGAAATATTGCAAAATCTAAAAATAATGTAGAAAATTTTCTATCTGTATTTTGTTGTTCAGTTGATGCCATATATATACAAGTATATCCATGTAAAGAAAAATTAATAAAAAATAAATTCCTATACACTTGACTAATTTCTATTGAATGTCAAATAACTACATAACTAACTCTTTTTTTCTACAAAAGTTGTCACATGCCTCACACATATGAGTTATTTTAGAATCCAAATTTATACAGTTGCGTCTCTCTATTAATTTGGACGGCCTGAATTTAATCAATCAAGTTTGCCATCAGCGGTTGAGATGAGACCACAAGTTGAGTAATTTTGTGAAAATACAATATTGATATTCCTAGATAACTCCTAAGCCCTTTTGTTTGTCTGAAGCCCTAGAATCTTGAGTCCGGAATCAAAATATTGCTTTTTTGGACTCAAAGCACAAAAATAGGTGAAAAACCCAACTGGTGAGCTATTTATATATAACACATGAGTTAAATGCGCCATACATTAACGACACATTTGTCTCTTAAGGTATAGTGTATGCCACACATGCGCTATATTTGAATATTACTAGCCCGCCAATAATTGAGGCTATAGCGCTATATATATAGCGCGTATTATGAATGCGCTATACCCTCAGTTATTGTACCTTACATTGATTTTTTGCTTATTTATGGATTTTATTTACTTCATTAAAAACCCATTCAAGATCCTCTAGGTCTTCTCCATCTCTTTTTATTTTCTTTTACTCATTCCGAAATATTTGTTTGCCTAACTTTTTTTGTATTTTGTCACAATGTCTGAAGAGCGAAAAATTAAGGTTACATTATATGGGGGGGGGGGGGGGGGGGGAGGTTAGGTTGTCGTGGATAATAACTCAGTATGCTATAGTTTTTCTCCACGGTAAATTGTTAAGTTTCCACTTGCAATGGAGTACGATATATTGGTTTCGTTGTTATGTTAAAAAATATGTGTGAGGAAACATTCGGTTAATATTAATATAACCGAAAGATATTCGTATTCTGTTACTCCGCAAGGGATTGCTTGTTATGTTGAGTTTAACATCGAATATGATGAAACTCTGACAGATTTTTTGAGGACTCCGGATGAACACTGAGAACTTCTTGTGATAAAAATATTGGAAATGTACGTCAAGTTTGAAGACGTTCGTAATATGGAGGTTCCGCAAAATAGAGATAACCCTCAATCACCGGGTGGTTTTTTTGGAGCAGTTTTATCCGAAAAGGTTATGTTAAAAGAGTTTGGCCAGATCTAAACTTATATCCACGGGCGATTGAGGAGAGAGGACATAATTTCTCCCCAAGTTTACATAATCCACAAGTCGAGTGGTATATTTCAGTTTTTCTTTGTATTACTATGTTATTTTATGTATTATATTTGTATTAACACTTATATATTCTAAAAGGGATACCTGCCAGATATGAAATTTACAAGCTATGAACCAAAAGACAATTGAAATATGCCCAGGTTTAGTGTGTCAGATTATGGTTTCCATTCAGGAGTCATCAACAACAGTATAATGTGAATCACGGGATATCAACAGATTATGATTTGTAAGTTAAGGGATAAAGTTTATATATAATGTTTGGATGAATTTGAGAAACTCATTATTTTATTGGTTATGCAGTAAAAACGAGCAACTTGAAGGTCATGTCCTTACTCAATTGCCCGAAGACGATATATTTAATCAGGATCTGGCAGATGCAAAGAGTAAGGAAGATGATAGTGATTATGGCAATAAGGGTGATGATATGAGGATGAGAATGATCAACCTTATTTGCCGAGGGAGAATTATGCCACCAATGAGCATGCTCCATATATGCAGACTCCACCTCCCGTTAGACCCAGAGTGTACGAGTCATATATGCCCTTTCATTCAAGGAGGATTTCGTACCTTGATTAGTTGCCCAATATGCCGAATGTGGATGCCCTCACAAGGGATCTTGACGACATTCAGACAGCAATGTGGGATGAATCTAGACCAACGGTGCTGTCAAAGAATATGCTTTTTGCTGATAAAGCACGCCTAAGCAGGACGGTGCTACAGCATAAAAGAGTGTCGTGAGATCTTGAAACTACAAGAACAACTTGCGGAAGTGAAGGATAAACTCAAAGAGACAGAAAAATAAATCAATCGGTTGGAAAGAAAAATTTAAGTGGTTGAAGCATAGAATAATGAGGGATAGTGACTAAACAAACACATGGATGCGTTAAGTGTAGTTTTTATATTTTTATGTTGTACGTGTGATGTATTATCTTTAATTTTTAACGAATTTACATTTATGCTAAGCCGTCTTTTTTAGTGTTCTAGTGTTAAACTAATAAATAACCCAAAAAATAAAACACATGCGCAAATTATGTAAAACATCAATAACTTTGCTATTATACATTTTATGTCATATATACAACTCAGAATACATATCAATGAGTACCACGGCTTATATGCTTTATACCATTAGTTGGCCTGAGGCGCATCCCATCCCGTCCGACTACGCTATCAGGATTATCCTCATCACGTCGTCTCTTTATCGGAGGATACGTTGCAACATGTTCGTCAGTAAGGCTAGAAGAAGTCGGTGGGCCATCAGTAACCTACAAAATAATAAGATAATTTAGTATAGTGAAATATAGAATACTAACGTATGTGTTAGCAAAAAATTCAACGGTCATGCCATGGTGTCAGCGGGCTCCTGAATAAGATCAGTCGTCTCTAGAAAGAGAGTATCACACAATGTGGCCTCCGTGACGGGTGATGGCGAATTCCTTAAAAAAATATAAACACTTTAGATATTACTGAATAATCTATAAGGTAAAAAATTGAAATAATAGTAATACAAACAAACATGCGCCTGAGTAGCCACAGAATGCTCTGTTAGAACATCGAGGTGAGCTGGAGTAGATGAAGGCTGTGACGTCTCGCCCCGATGTGATGTATCCCTATATGTGCCAGAAAGTTCCTCAGCAGCCCTCGGTGATGAGCCATAACTCAATCGTCGCCCACTATGCACCTCTCATATCGAACGATCAACAATAACCCTCCATGGCTCTGGACGATCAGGAAAATACTGATCCTACTAAATCTGCATAATGGTCATGCCCGTGATCAACACTGGAGCTGACGGGGTCAACCGTGAAGTTTCTGGTGACAGCTGAAGGCTGAATGAAGACATATAATGAGGAGCATCGTGTGTCTTAGGGTCGTTACCCGGCTGATCATCTCTGATATCCTCCACGGGTGCCTAAACGCCCCCTTGCAGGGGACCCCAGTCCTCACCGACCACCACGACCACATGGGCCACCCCTTCCTCTCTAGCCACGCCTGCCACGTCTACCACAATCAAGAGCCACTAATGCCCATGAAGGTACTCTTCAGGAGACACATAATCAGCCTCGTATCCTAAGTACCCATCCTCTCGGGCATGTCTCAATGTGTCAGCAGCAAGATCAGCAACCCGACGACCAAGCTCGTGCACAACTGTCGATCCCTCGCCTGTATGTTGTAGCATCTCCAGTCCCAACTGGTAGAACTGGTGTAAGGCAATAGCCTGCATAGCATATAAAATATCAATTAAGAAAGGATGTTAAAGTAACATAACATTATAAGTAAGTATAACAAATAACATACCAGTGCCTCATGCCTCCCGGCATATGGAACGTACCGACCACTAGCGCGATGAACGGGATTCCCAATGAGAAGTCAGATAACACTGCGATACCAACCCATGTACTCATGCTCGCCATCCAAACAGTCAAGTGGAGGGTGTGGCAGAATCAGGCCATACCTCTGGTCCCATTCCTCTGTCTGTGCCTCTAGCCAGGCCAAGTATGTATGGTCGACCTTGCAGCGATCATCCTGCTGGTAATGTGTGGAATTCCAAGTGCGAGGAATAGGTACAAGATGGGGTCGACCAAACTGTTGAAGGACTCGCTCGGTGGCATGATGCTCGACATATCCAGACATATAAGTGGGAAGGAAGATCTCTGCATAGCTCGACCGCGGGAGAAATAACCTGGCAATCCAGCTATGAGCGCGTCTCTGTATGGCCTCCATATGAGATATTTATTAACCACAAGAATCATGGGCAAATGCAACACATATCAAGCCTGGCCAAGTAAACTTACATATATATGTTCCTTGGTGCCTTCAAGTAAGTCCAACAAATCCCTGTAATAAGGGAGATAATATCGAGCCTCGACCTCACGGGCGTGGCCTCGCCAATCTACCCACCTCCTAGCTAGTGGGAGAAACGGTGGAGGTGGTGAATCCAGAGCTATCGGTGGAAGAGGTGGTTGGAACTGCAGGAACCGCTTCCAAGTCTAAACATACTATAGATTGTGGACATAAAATTTAAGGCATTTTTACTATGTATGTTATAATCATGAAAAGAACTGACTATGTATTCACCTGCAACAGCGGTATTGTCACGACCCTAAATCCTAACAGATCGTGATGGCGCCTATCGTGGAACTAGGCCAGCCAACCATCACATAACTACCCATTTGTTTTATTGTAATATTCCAAAAATCAATAACAAACAGCAAACAGAGTATAAATAATTTCACTAAGTCTTTACGCCCCAATAATAATCTAACAGTCTAAACAATCCTCCTAAGACTGGAGTCAACATGGTCATGAGCATCTAAGAAATAAAAATAACTCTGCTAATGTCTTAAACAATGTCTATGAAATAAATGCTAATACTATATAAGGAAGGGAAATGGAGAAGCTGCGGACGCTGGACAGCTACCTCAAAGTCTTGTAAGCTGCTGATAACGAACTCAGACGACTACTGCTCTGAACCAGTACCTGGATCTGCACACAAGGGTGCAGGGAGTAATGATGAGTACGCCAACTCAGTAGTAATAAAAATAAATCACAGTCTGAAGTATATGAAACACACAACACAGATACACCAATCCACAAAAAAGTAAAACATTAAGTCTCAATACAGTATACATAAGTTCGAAAACAATTTCCAAAAAATCCTTTGAAACAAATACAATTTCCAATATTTCTCAGTAAAACTCTCGGTAATATCAGTTTGAAAAATAAAGTGAATCATAGTCAAAACTCAGTAAAATATCATCGTAAAACTGCCCCTCGGGCCATAATCATCACTCATAAACAATTCCCTCATCACCTCACCATCACTCAGTATCAGCCCACCGGGCACCCTCACAGTCACTCAGTATCAGCCCCGCGGGCATCACTCGCACTCGGTAGGTACCTGTGCTCACTTGGGGTGTGTACAGACTTCTGAGGGGCTCCTACAGCCCAAGCGCTATAACAAGCCACATCATGGCATAAATCACTCTCAGGAACTCGGCCTCTCTCATATCATAACATCCTCACAATATTGGTCTGCGGCCTCACTCAGTCAGACACTCTCAACATGCCACTCGGGCCATAAATATATCGGGTTCTCAACCCAAAAACAGTGTTTCATTTTCAAGAAATAATATCAAAATACTCCGAGTGTCAAAACAATTATCAAGAAAAGACTTAGTGAAACTCATAACATATCAAGTGAGGAAAATAGTAAAAACATCCCCCAAGGGGTAAACAGATCGGCACTAGGCCCCAAACATGGCTTATAGCCCAAAACATATCAAAATATATCAATACTATTAAGCATAGGCTTTAAAATCGGTTTTGCAACTCAATAATTGCCTAAATAGGGAATATAATTCCAAAGTTCCAATCTTTGCATTCTAAAATCCGTGAAAGGATGCAAGGTCCGGGGTTTCATACCCTCAGGACAGGATTTAAAGACATTACATACCTTTAACTAGCCCGAAAAGCTACTATGTGACCCGTTTGCCTCTTGTATCAACTTCCGAGCGCTCCAAAGCTATAAAGATCAGACCTTTATCATCAAATTATGCTTAAGGAATGAATTCCAATTGAAAAATACCAATTTTAGCTCAAACCCGAAATTTTCTAAAACCCGGGCCCACGTCTCGGAACTTGACAAATTTTATTCTGAAATGTTCTTCATCATCTCACGAGTCCGTACATATAAAGGACACTAAAATCGGAGTTCGTTTGACCGCTCAAATCGCCCCCTAAAGGTCTCATAATCTCAAGCCCAAATTCCACATTTTCTACTGATTTTCATGGATTTAACACTGATATTTTATTTCTTAATCACCTATAATCGAGTTTTAGGGTCCAAAATACTTACCTCTATGAAGAACACTGATTTCCTCTTTTAAAAATCGCCTCAAAAGCTTCTTCCCGTTCAAAAATGGTGGAAAGGTGGGTTATGGTCGCGGAGGGTTTTAATTTATACTTCCCAGGCCCGAACACAGTGCGATCGCGGCTCCAGGAGTGCGTTCGCGATGAACAAAATTTACCAGCCCTTATTTAACCCTATGCAATCGCGGCCTCCTCTATGCGAACGCATATAACAAATTTTCTAACAGCCTTCTCCAACTCTTCCGGATAGCCTCTAGTATAATGATCATAACGTTTTATACAAAACTCCAAATTACAATTGGCTTAACTTTCTGACAACTAAACATCAAGAGCTACAACTTTCATTTTGGGATCATCTTCAAATTCCTTATAGATTGTAAGTTATAAGCTTCCAAAGTTGGGACAGTGCAGCAGAAATTTACTCTATGCGATCGCGGGAAGCCTTATGCGATCGCATAGCACAACTAGATTTTTCCAAATTTTCTCTATGCTAACGCATCCAGATCAATGCTATCGCATTGTACACCCCTGAAGCCAAAAACCAGCAACTAGAAATGGCCTAGAAATGGTCTGAAACCACCCGAAACTCACCCGAGACCCTCGAGACCTCAACCAACACATCCCATAACATCACACAAACTTAGTCGAGCCTTCGAATCACCAAAAACAACGCAAAAACACTAAATCACATCGAATTCAAGCCTATGAACTTATGAAATTTCTAAATTCCACCAAGGATGCTGAAACTATCCAAAACACATCCGATTGACTTGAAATTTTGCACACATATCCAAAATGACATTATGAACCTGTTCCAACTTCCAAAATTCCATTCCGACCCCGATAGCCTATTTTTCACTGCCGACCGGAAATCGCCAAAAACTAACTGTTGCCAATTCAAGCCTAATTCTACACTGGACATCACAAAAATATTTCGAACACACTCCTAAGTCCCAAATCACCTAACGAAGCTATACGAGACATAAAATCCGCATTCCGAGGTCGTTTACCAAAAATTCAACTCTCAGTTGACTTTTCCAACTACAAAGTTTAGAGACTAAGTGTCTCATTCTCACTACAGCCATTCTGAACGCGATCCAACCGACTCTAACACATCATAAACAGCATAACCAACCTATGACAAGGCAATAACAGTAATAATAAAGCAAATTCTACGAAACGACCGACCGAGTCGTTACATTCTCCCCCACTTAAACATACGTTTGTCCTCGAACGTGCCTAGAGTTGTTCCAAACACCACCAAAATTGTTGTGTAACCTACCATGCACATATTCGGAGGTGATTCCACGTCACCTTACCCCATATAGGTCTAATAGCACAACACAGTTGAAATTTCGAAGTCCGATCCTGACCCATAAACCATAGAACTAAATTTCCACTTCTGAGTCCATTCACAAGATCAAATTTCCACGACTATAAGCTAAAATAGTCTGAACACGTTGTATCAAGCCATATCCGCAACACAAGATGAAATCACATAATATACCGCATGACTCAACACTCATAGCGATGACTCTCAATCCCATTGCTGCTCATAACAACCCAATACCGGTAAATAACCTCTTATCAAACAAAACCCCGCTTAAACACCTTCATATGGTGTCGATGATGAAAGAAACATGTAGAAACCAGCAACCATTCGTCCGATCAGCATCAATACCATCCAGAGCAATAAACTTGTGCAACTCGTGCACTCAATAACAACATCCCAAGAGCTCAAGACTCATACGAGAGGACTATCATGCCATTACTCTTGCCATTATCACGTCATGCTAAAATCCTGATACACATCGTGAAATTATATCACACAAATTCGACACCAAGGATCATACCTCTACCTAACTCAGCTACAAAGCGTGATCCCATCCAACCGTTGGACCACATGACATACTCCAAGCCACCTTGCTCAAAATCAATAACCATGTGAAATTCGACGTCAATTACTCAAAGTGCATTCCCATAACCACGGGGAAATCGGCCGATACCATGCCACCCGAACCAGAAAGAACATAACCAACACGTCTCAATCCTGCGACACCCAATTACTTACCTTACTCAAATCTCGCTATAAAGCCCCGATAGAAATACACCCTATGCGCATATATAACCAACGATCACAACTCCTCGAAACACCAAAAGGTAACTCATATATCACTCCAAAACATGAATAAGCTCAGTGACAATCAAATGGTACATCCGTCAACAAAAGCAATTTGGGGTCAATAATTCTGACTCAGTGTAGAACACACACCCATACTGACCTACCAATAATTATATTCTAAATCAACTCTGGTCATCCAAAACAGGTAGATAACTCTCCAAGGTTCACAATGACTAAATCATGGCATTTACTAATATTTGACTAGATTTGCTCGCATCCTCACAGTTCACAACTACAAAAATAATATGTTCATGAAAACTCCCAGTCTCAAAATCCATGAGGCGCACCAATTACCATATCTGGTCCCAATTCCACCACTCAAATATATAACACGCCCCTAATACTTTATCATTCCACGAGGGATACCCCCATAATTCCTCTGTGTCACCAAGAAACCTTGAATATCAACAGTCGATCCAACAAGAGAGCGTCGTAACACTAATGAAGCACCCTTATTCAAACACATTGCCTTAAACACATTGTCCTTTATGAATGTATACTCTCATCCAGCCACCCAATAGTGGTATCCTTTACCTAATCATCTGAAACTTCCAGTTCTGACCTTCCTTCCAGAACTGAACCGTGACCTCACATATGCCACTCTCCACTATACACAAAATACTGCATACGCCTAGCAATCCTATGATAAATATGAGAACTTCATGCTCCCTTCCTAACCACAAACAACTACTTACCCAACTAGCCAAGAACTTCCATTTGATCCTATCTAGAAGCAAAATCACTATGCATCACATGGCCCTCACGCCAATAGAAATATACATCTCTAACCGTGGTAGAAACCATCAAGAACTCCCGAATCACATTTGTACAACACCAAACCGCCGGAACTGAATCCTTCTAACTCAACCAAGCTACGCATGCCACCAAATTCAAAGAGAATTGCTAAGAAACACCTGTAACAACCCATTACCTTATAAACATCCAAAGAACTAACTATATCCCTTATCATGCCGATCCGATGTACTACCAAGATGTCCTATTTATCCAAGTTCCTTCTGACATACCTTCGAATTGATACTTCTTCTTGTCATAATACCGCAGTTCTCAATCCCGACTCACCGCACGAAACCCGAGCATAAAAATATACCGTC
>ML272335.1:18972-62486 GCA_005239495.1 Nicotiana undulata | reverse complement strand
ATATATATATATATATATATATATATATTTATATGTATACTTATTATCATGCTCGTATAATATTTTCTTCAATCCGTGCTTAGCCCTGGCACGCAAAATGATGACCAAATTAACTATTAGTGCACCATAAAGTCTTTAAAGCCTTAAGAAATTTTACGAGGCTTTATATTTTGTCACACCCAAACCTTGACACACACACACACATATATATATATATATATTACCAACACGCAAACGATGACCAAATTAATAGTGCACCTTAAAGTCTTTAAAACCTTACAAAATTTTATAGGGCTTTATATTCTTCCGCGCTTAGTAACTTTCGTCCTCGAATGTTGGAGCTTAGCCTTCTACATCTGCAGAACAACCTCTTAGGTTTCTTTGCTACATGTTCATTTCCTTTAAGTCTCAAAATTTAGTCGACTTCTCGAATGTCTTGCAAGTCATTCCTACTTATAGAATTATCCTACTTTCCCGTAAACCATAATCCTTAATCGTTCATGACCTTAAATGGGACATATACCTCCTTCACAGAACTGTAACTTCCTTACAGCCTCAAAATTCGGTTAACTCCCCGAATTCTTAAAAATTTCGGCAGAGCTTTCTTTGTATACAAGACTATAATAATAAGGCCATCCATGGCAGCAACCAATGGTACAACAACTCAATACACAATAAGATGCTTGACTATGGCCCATTTGGCGTTTTAGTCATCAAAAACATTACCATAGTTGCTCTTTGTCTCAAATGCATCTCAATACACTAAAGTACACATAATAAACACCATGTAGCTTCTCTTCTCATATTTGAACTGTTAGAAGTAGTATAGAAGGCTTTAGGTATATGTAAACAACAACAACAACAACAACCCAGTATAATCCCTCGGCATCCTTCCCTCCAAGAACTGCCCACCTTGCTCTTGGGGTGACTCGAACTCACAACCTCTTGGTTGGAAGTGGAGGGTGCTTACCATCAGAGCAACAACATTGTATATAAATATGGCTATTGTAAGACATTTAACGTACATCAATAATATATTTTTTCCCCTGCTTTATCACATGGTATCAGAGCATCTAGCGATAAATCTCTGCCGTGCAGTAACCAGCGAGTCCGCGATAGTTACTGTGCCTTTTTTCTGGTGAATTTCAATATGTTTTTGCGTCACCTCATCTCTGATGGTTTTTTATGAAAAGTAACACCACCAGCAAGTGCGGGATTCTCAGGCGACCAAACCCCAGAAAAATCACACTTGTCTCAATTCATATTTAGCCGCGAGCAATCTACGTTTGTGATCTCGTATATTTCGCTTCTCCGACATCTTACTGAGTTTCCCCCTCATCTTTTTGCAAAAAGCCGCTCCACGGTGGTAAAGTCTCATCTTGTGTGTTGGCCGAAGTACAATAGTAACATTGAACCCTCGAATATGTTCGAAGATCTCGAAGTGATCTTCCAGTTCGGGGGAGAATTCGCAAAATTCCGTTTCCATCGAGAATTGAATTGACCTTTCCCTTATTTCGACCGGAGAATCTAAAAACCCTAGCCACGACCCTCACGTGCCTGAAGAACCTCTGACGCCGGCGGCACTTCAGACCCACGCGCCGGTGCGTGACACTTGTTCCGGCCAGTTTTTGAAAAAGTTTCTTCCGGACAATTGTCTCGTCTAGTAATTCCGACTCTACCCGTACTATTTTCTTTTCATTCCGATCACTTTGGGATTTTTCCAGCGACTACACTGATTTTCCGGCAGCTTCAGTAAATTTTCCGGCAGCTATAGTGTTCCTTGCGTCTGTTTCATCGAGTTACAGTGGATTCTTCTTGTTATTTGGTGATAATTTGCTAGACCTCTCTTCAATCCAACGACGTGTCTGGGATTTGATTTTTTGGGTCCAAAAAATACGGTTCCGGAAGTTCCAATATTATGATTATTTCACGATCCCAGTCTCCCACCGTAGGATGTCGTGATGACGCCTAGTCTCTAAGACTAGGTAAGCCTAACATATAAATAGGGCTAGTGTAAGACACTTAACGTACATCAATAGTATATTTCTTCCCATGCTTTCTCAGATGAACATCTACACTCAATGCAAAGCATGAACTTAATATTTCTGGAATCACATGAACGTTACCTTTACATACATTTGAGCTCCGTAAACCATCACCTAACATCATTATTACACTTCTTTATGTGAAGATGAATTCTTACCTAATCAAACATAAATGGATACAACTTGGACTTCTTCATATGTGAATACATACACGTACGTTTGGAGCTAATGAAGGCATTTTACTTTTTACCCACCTTTCTTTGGTACATGGCTTCTTAGGAATGGAGTTTTACCATAATTTTCTTGAATCTATTATGACTCGTAATCTGTCTTATCCAAATTTGCAACTTAGGATTTTCTTACTGGTGATTCTCTTTATAGGCTCTTCTGTTGAAGGAATATCAAATGATGGGTTGTGCACCTATTCTTGTAGCATTGACCTACGACACATTGAGTCAACTGAAAACAACCTTAAGGGTAAGGCCATTCTAAGGCCACGTTTCTTTTCTTCTTGTAATGCTCGTGGGGTCTAGTAGCATCTAAGGGTCCATTTTACTGCCTTTATGAAAACTCTCATGCACTTTTTCACTGCTTAACACTTCCAAAGTACACTTAGCGCCTTTCATGAACTTCTATTCAAACATGTCCCTTGCCCTCATTGGACTTCCTTTGAAACTTTAAGCCCTTTTCAAACTATTTATAAACGACCTTTCATTGTCCTTAAGTTTGAATATAACACTGGTCCTACTTGAGTCAATCATCGATAAGTGACTCATGTTATTACCAATACTATATCTACTGATTGATGTCGTTTTGAGTTGTAGCTTGAGATATATCATAGTAAGCATGTCCAATTTGTATCAAATGTTTATCATCTCTTTTGATGCCCCTGTGATGTACTCATAACCCGTTCTTGTGTATTTGGGTCGGCTATTCTGTTTGTTCCCTTTATATTACCCTCTCGGCCTAGTCGAAGTGCTGGTACTACAGTCTCTTTGTGACTGGGATATTCGTTCCTCGTCTCGTTTCATTCTAAATGCATCATTAACACCCTTACTAAGTCACATAGCTCTCTATCTCCCATAAACTCGTGGTATCGTTGTTTGTGTTTCTTGACTTAACCACACCATCACATCTTCACTAGTAGTCTCACACTCCCGTTATAACACGAAGTCATGAACTCCCTGCCATCTTTTAGTTTGTGGTTGTTGACACCGAAATCGGTTGCGTTAGTGTTGGTAGTTTCGTACCTTTTATTAACATTTTTGCTCTAAATGAGTTTATCAGACCATCTTAGCTTAGACATCATCTTTAACTTCTTGCTGATTTGAAAACATGTGGTACTAGAGGGATTTTAATCAAAGTTTCATGGACTCTTCGTTTTTGGTGACGCACCCGTCTCGACACCGGACGGGAGCGGAAATGTCCCGCATTCGGTCAACTAACTTCAGATACTTTGACTTGAGTCCGTCGACAAATTTGGGGGGAAATTTAGATCTTGATTTCTCAAAATAAAAAATAAAATAGATTCAAGACATGGGAAATGGCATACCTTCAATGTTGTAGTACTTTTGTCTCAAATTTGCTTGTTTTATGTTTCGGAAAAACCAAGAATTCAAGGGGTCGTGTTCTAAGTTCGGACTTCTGGTAGACAGTAGCAGCGATATAGATGGAGAGTTTTGGTGGAAGGCCTTGAATGACTTTCTTTTTCTTTGTATAGTTCTATTTTTTACAATTTTGAATTTTTTTAGTCGAATCCCCACACCTGTATCCATACCTGGATCCGCACCTCCGAATCTTAAAATTTAAATTTTGCCAAATCCGACACTCGGATCCGTGCCCGTATCAGATGCCTGCACCCGAGTTCGAGCAACTTAGATCCTAATCATGTGGTACAAAAGATTCTGTCAATGTGTTGAATTCCAAACTAGGGTCTTCTCAAAAGATTCTGCACCAGATATTTTTGGTTGAAGGAAGGAAACAAGAACACAAAATTCTTTTAAAGAATGGCAAACTCACATAGAAGAAGCAACTGTATCGATAGACAAAAAGTGAGGGAAGAGATAATAGAAGATAAAATGCTACCCAGGGATGAAATCTTGGGCCATTACCAGAATCTATACAACGAGGCAGAATCATGGAGGTCTGCAGCAAACTTTGAGGGGTTGCCCTCACTGGTATATAGGAAAGTGAAGAATTAGAACTACCTTTTGATGAATTAGAGGTGCCGGAAGCTTTGAATTTCTGTGCCCCAGACAAAGCATCAGGTCCTGATGGATTCACAATGACTTTTTTTAACAATCCTGGGAGTTTGTCAAGTCACATATTTTAGATGCCCTCAATTATTTTCATCAGAACTGTCAAATGGTGAGATCTTGTTATGCTTCTCTTATTGCACTTATACCCAAAAAGAAAGGTGCTATTGAGCTCAGACACTTTAGGCCTATCAGTCTAATAGGCAGTGTTTACAAGTTGACTGCAAAGATTTAGCTGAAAAAGGAAGAAGGTCATTAGCAAGCTGGTATCAGGACAGCAGAGTGCATTCATGAACAAAAAGCAAATCACATACGCTTCCTTTGATGGCTAATGAGGTCTTGGGCTGGAGAATTAAAAGTGGTAAATATAGAATTTTGTGCAAGTTGGATAGTGAGAAAAGGGTTTTGACTAATTGAATTGGTTTTATTTAGTCAAGATACTGAAAAAATGGGCTATGGGAACATGTGGATAAGATGGATTTACTTCAGCATATCTACCGTGAAATATTCAGTTCTGATTAATAGAATACCTGTTTATTTTTTTCCTTAGAAGAGTCTTATACAGGGGATTCCCTCTCCCACATTTCTATTTATATATGTAAGGGCTCACCCAGATGCTGGAGAAGGCTAAAGAATTACAATGGATACAAGGGTTTCATGTTGGCAGAAATCCTGCTAATGCAGTATCTGTCTCTCTGATACCCTGATCTGTTTGTGGGGCAGAAAGGCCTCAGGTGTCAAACCTCAACTTTACTCTACCAATCTTTGATGCAACTTCTGGCTTACACATTAACATGCTTAAGAGTATTATAAACCCTGTTAATGTAGTACCCAACCTAGATGAGCCAGTAGACATCATATGTTACCAAATAGGAGCTTTTCCCACCACATACATGGGATTGTCCCTTGGTGCTAAATTCAAATCAGTTGGCATATGGAATGGAGTCGTTGAACAAAAATTAAGAAAAAGCTAGCAACTCGATAAATGCAGTACCTCTCAATGAGTGGCAGGCTTACTTTGGTCAATAGTTTTCTTGACAGTATCCCCACGTATTGCATGATATTATATCCAATGCCAAGTTCTGTCTTGAAGCAGATTGATAGACTGAGAAGGAAGTTTTTATGGGAAGGCACAACTTAACACACACATTCTCTTTTGTGAAGTGGACAAGAGTAACATAACCTAAGGCACACGGGGGCTTAAGAATTAGAAATTCGAAACTACACAATAAAAGCATGTGATGAAATGGCTATGGAAATGTGGGCAGAGTGAGGCAGGTTATTGGAAGGAAGTCGTAGATGCTAGATATGGAGTTCAAAATAAATGGTGCACTAGGAAAAGCACAAGTTCTCACTGGTTGGGTTATAGAAGCACATCAATAGTGAGTGTCTTCCCCATACCGGTAGTAGTAGCTAGTCAACCTTGTATTTTGGTTATTGACAGTCTTTATTACTATATGTTTTCTTATTATATTGCTGTTGATACTGCTTGTTCTCTTATTATCTTGGCAGCTTTCCTGATCCACCCGTTTAGTAGGTGGCTGGAACAGCCTTTCGACCACCGGATCCCGTGCTTCCTCGTTTTTAGCTATGATTTCAATAGCGCCCCCCGGAAGATAGAGGGAACTTAGCCTCTGACAAAGTAGTAGCTGACATAGGAATAGCTGTCATAGGAAGAGCTTCCGCTAAGATTCTGACTTATTATCTTGTTATGGTTACTGCTTGTTTTCTTATGATCTTGCTGTTTGTATTGCTTGTTGTTACTGCTCTTTTTTTCTTTCCTTGAACCGGGGGTCTATCGGAAACAACCTCTCTACCCTCAGGGTTGGGTAAGGTTTGCGTACACACTACCCTCCCCAGACCCCACTCATGGGATTATACTGGGTTTGTTGTTATTATATTTAGAATCAACACCTTTCATTTTCCATCTCCTGGAAATCAAGCTGCTTTATTAATTTGTTTACTTGTATGATTATCATTTATGAAAAAGAATCAAAACACCAAATTTGGTGCTATGCTTGTTGTGACATTCATCTTTACTTATTCCATATCTTGCAGGTTTCTGTACTGGAATTTTCACGTGATCGCAAAATGATGAGTGTGCTTTGTAGCCGAAAGCAGATGGAGATAATGTTCTCAAAAGGAGCTCCGGAAAGCATACTTTCAAGATGTAACAATATATTGTGCAATGACGATGGATCTACAGTCCCTCTTTCTGCACATATTAGAGCTCAGTTGGAAGCAAAATTTAATAGGTTAGGCCTATTCGCTCTCTTTGATGGTTGTATTTTTTCTGCTAGTTTGGTACCTGTGTGAGTGGGATATTTTGATCCGGATAGTTCAGATAGAAAGCTTGTATTCTTAGAGATATTTTTGAAGGTCTGAATTCAACTTATCTGAAATAGGAATGACATTTCTGGAGGATATAAGTGTGGATTTTTCTGCTGTACTGGGATTGTGGCCTTAATTTGGTGTATATGCATACATATATGTTCAAGTCTGATACTTAGCACCTACTTCGATTATCAAAGGACAATTGATTTATGTTTTGGCTTTGTTGACTTAATTCAGTCTGCAGCCAATGAGCCAATAATAAAAATTGCACATTTCACCAATTCATCATTTAATAATGTCCTTCGGTGGTAATATGGTAGCATTTATTATTCATTATTTTTATCGTCCGCTCTTTCTATTAACCTTTATGCTTGGTCTCTCTTATTGTTAGACAATTTCTATTCTAAAGGCATAGTGCAAATATTCACAGATCTGCACACTAAAAATGGCTATGTACCTATGAAATATCTGTGATGCTTCTTGAGGGGAAGTTCAAGGATTTAACAGCCTCTAGTTGAGATATTTCAAAAAGAAGCTGAGTTAATGGAAGAGTAACACTTTAAAATCAACCCTTTCCAACATGTGCACGTACTCTATCATGCACTATGCAGAATAATAAAATGAACAAAAAGGGATATCCGTCTTGGAAAGAAAATTATTTTGATAGCAATCATTTCATTCGAAATTGAGAGATGGTATAATTATGATTATCCTCTTTTGTTCTTCATATCTTTGAGTCTCATTTGTCAGAACAATGCAAATAAGACTTTCTTAGTAGATCTGCAAATAAGACTTTCTTTGCAGATCATAAGTTTTTTTTTCTATTTCTATTTCAATACTTTCTTTACAAACCGTTAGTAGTAAAATAAGTATCTTTATCTCAATCTTTCCTGAGTGAACTCCATCACCTAACAAAAGGATATGGATACTGATAAAGGCATCTCTAGATTTTAGGGAAAAAAGTGAATCAACTGCATCTTCATCATGGAATTCCCTCCTTTGTGAGAAATGACAGAAACAAATTTGTCATCCTCAAGGAGATATTAGTATTTCTAGATGTTGAAACATTTAATTAAGGAGGAAAACAACAGGATTGGGAAGTTGAACGATATTAATGTCTTCCCTTTTCAATTGTTACTAAGTTCCAAGAGAAAAGGAAACCCAAAATGACGTATTTTATGAAATATTTCTTTAGGAACGTTAGGAAAAGGGAAGGATAACCTAGTGGTAATGATCCTTCACCTCCAACATACGGTCAGGGATTCAAGTCCCTCGTGAAGTAAAGTGGGAAAGAGGTACTGTTGGGTTACTGGGTGGAGGGGATTGGATGGTGGAATATACCGTAAATTATTTTTTTGGAACTTATGATGGAGCTAAGACACGGGTGAGGACAGCGTGAGGAGACTCAAATCACTTCCTCGTTGTGATGGGGTTGCATCAGGGATCAACCCTTAGCCCGTTTTATTTTCCTTGGCGATGGATGCATTGATGCATCACATTCAAGGGGAGGTGCCCTGGTGTATGTTATTTGCGGATGATTTAATTCCGATTGATGAGATGCGAGATGTTAATGACTGGTAGGAGGTTTGGAGACATACTCTTGAGTCTAAAGGTTTCAATCTAAGCAGGACCTAGACAAAGTACTTGGAGTGCAAGTTCAACAAAGTTACCCATGAAGCGGACATAGATGTGAGGCTTGATGCACAAGTCATCCGTGGGAGAGGAAGTTTCAAGTACCTTGTGTCTATAATACAAGATGATGGGGAGATTGATGAGGATGTCACGCATCGTATCGGAGCATGATGGATAAAGTGGAGGCTCGCTCCGGTGTCTTGTGTGATAAGAATGTGCCGCTGAAACTTAAATGGAAGTTTTACAAGGTAGTTGTTAGACCTATTATGTAGTATGATGCAAAGTGTTGGCCGGTTAAGAACTCTCATGTCTAGAAGATGAAAGTAGCTTAAATGAAGATGTTAAGGTGGATGTGTGTGCATACCGGGTTAGATAAGATTAAGAATGATGTTATTCGGGATAAGGAGGAGTGGCTCCCGTGGAGGATAAGATGCGGGAGGCGGGGTTGTGATGGTTCGGATAAGAAGCATAAAAGCCCCAGTTAGAAGGTGTGAGAGGTTAGCTTTTGTGGGTATCAAGAGGGGTAGAGGTAGGTCTATGAAGTCTTGGGGAGAGGTGATTAGGCGGGACATGACGCAACTAGAGCTTACTCCATTTTTTTTTCCTATGTGAAATTGTACCAAGGCACCAAAGTTATTGTCCCACCAGAGGCAATCTGGTGAAATCTCTCCATCTAACTTAAGTCTTGGCCGATAAAGTTATCTGGTATGTGTGCTGGTAGGAAGTACTCTATGCCTAGTGGGCTAGTGAGGTGCACGTAAGTTGGCCCGAATACCACCATTATCCTAAAGGTTGTACTAGGGCACCTACTGATAGACAGACCATTTCGAGTCTTAATGGCCTCTGCTACTGGTTAAGGCATTGGTTAAGTTTTTTGAGAACATTTTACAAGAGTTCCAAGATTCCGTAATTAGTGACTACTACTTGTATGAGACATTGAATAACCTTTCCTATATATTTCTTTGATTAAGGAATATTTTTGTTTCAAGAGTTCAGTCACTCAGTATGAGCTCTAGCAGAATTTAGCTGCTATTGGATTGAAATCTTCTTATTCTTGAGTGGGAGAATTACTTCTTAAGCAGGTTCAGGAGGCTCCGTTACGCCCGAGTATTGCCGTTGCTATGATTATTGGGAATTTTGGCCACTCTTGCTTGTGTACTAAACATGAATATGGTAGTTATCTCAGAGTTACCTGGCAGATCCTCTAGATGCATGGATGTTCATCTTTCTAACTTTTATCTTTCTTTGTATCAAAGTGTTCTCGTAACTATATGAAGATCTGACGCATTTCTTTATATATAAGGATATGTAGGTGATGCATATTGTATTTCCCTCCAGTTTTGCAGGAAAAGAAACTCTTAGATGCTTAGCACTAGCCTTGAAAAGAATGCCTATGGGTCAACAATCACTCTCCTTTGATGACGAAAATGACCTTACATTTATTGGGTTGGTATGCTCTCTCTTCTGTATGTCAGTCTTACTTTTGTATGTTAAAAGCATTACAGCTTCTTTGATTTGTTCACTAATTTTGTGTGTGATTTATGGAGTACTTCCTTTAAAGACAAAGTATGTAGTATCGGAATGAGATGGATCTGAGTAGAGTGGAACAGATGCAAAGGATTGAAATAGCTGACTCCAAATAATTTGGTGTAGAGGCGTAGTTGATTGATATATGTATATACACACATATATATATGTACATGGAATACCTTTTTAGCAGTTATTAATGACTGTAACTGCTACTGATAATGATCTTTTTGCACCCATCCTTTCTAATACATGGCGAAAGTTTCTTCTATCAGTGGTTTAAGTTCATGAAATGCTAAGATTTTAAACTGTCCAATCTGAACTTACGGACACCGCTCTGAATTCTTCTAAATAATGAGAATCTGTATGGAATTTCTCTGGCAGAGATGTTATGAAATTTCTTGACATTCTAACACGCGTCTGTATTTTCATACAAACATACTGAAAGAGAAGTTTTCCATTTCTTATATTTATGTGGGATAAAGACCTTGCTCTTAAAATTATATCTCATTTACCCTATTTGGCTACAAATGATTTATTTCACTGCGAAATTATTTCATATGGTCTGGATAGGTGCTCTTTTATTGCACTACCAGTTTGTTTAAAAGAATTTTTGATTTAAACTGTGATCTAGCCTAAGCGAGTGAGAGTTTTAACTTCTTCTATCTCTATCTACTTACCTATCACTTAATAGATTGCGAAAGGGACATACCACTTTATCCCGGAAGTTGTATACGTAGATTTTTTTATCACTTCCTTCATTTGCGTCTTTCTTCATTAAAATCCGTGCTCTATTTTGCACATTTAAAGCGCCAATAGATTTGATAGATAGTTATGTAAATAACCCTAGTCCCACATGGAATAAGAGTAGAATATGTGTGGTGTATAGTTATAAATAGGGCTATTGTAAAACACTTAATAGAAAAATCAATAATATATTTTTCTCCCGTGCTTTCTCACATGGTATCAGAGCATCAATAAGAAACTTATCGTTGTACATCATTCCAGCGATTTCTGGGAAGAAAGACCTCGTCGCCGTCCGCAACAAAATCTTTTTTTCTTGGTGTTGTGCAAAATCCAACACCACCACAAGATTCCTAAGACAGAGGTGACCAAACCCCAGAAAAAATCTCCCGCAAAGCCTCCTCCACGCGCTTTCACGTGCTGGTCAGAGAAAAGTTTCTGCGGCGCGTCTGTCCCACGCGCCGACGCGTGAGCACACTTCCAGCCATTTTTTGGCCGACCTTCAGGACAGATTCTTCCCAAGGCTTTTCTGAGCCTACCCATTAAGGTTACGCCAGATTCCGATGACTTTTTATTTTCCGGCAAGCTACAGTGTTTTCTGGGGAACAGTAACAATGAATAGTGAAAAGTGAACAGTAGTTTCTCTTATACTTGGGAGTCAGCTAGGGCTCACGGAGGTTGTTAGAATTTTGGTCGAAACAAAATGGGAATCGATACTTTGAATTGTAGAGATGGTTTCTTTACCATGTTATATTGAGTTCTTTCGGTCCAAAGCATGTAAGCAGACATCTTCCGAGATAGCTTCTGTTGTTCAAACAGGTAATAGCGTGACTTGTGTCTCCCAATCTTCATCCTCTGAGTATTGGCTCATTGATTCAGGTGCATCTGATCACATTTCTGGTAACAAATCTCGTTTCACTACTATTTCATGTTTTCAATCTCTTCCAACAACCATAACTGCCAACGGGTCTCAAACTATGACAACTGTAGTTGGTCAAGCAAGTCCACTTCTCCTTACCTTTACATTCAATTCTTTATGTTCCCTGTAGTCTTTTTAATCTTATAGTCATTAGTCGTTTAGCCAAATCACCTAAATGCTACTCCTTCCGTTCCAGTTTATGTGAACCTATCTCCTTTTTGGTCCATTAAAAAAGAATGACCCTTTTATATTTGGGAACAATTTAGCTTAAATTTTCAATTCTACCCTTAATGAGAAGCTTTTATAACCACACAAATACTCTGGACCCCATTCTGACATGTTTAGGACCACAAATTCCAAAAGTCTTCATTATTTCTTAAACATCGTGCCCAATCAATCAGGTTCATATAAATTGGAACGGTGGGAGTATGATTTATTTCTTGATAACCTTGTTCTTATATAGGAACGCAGTACCGGGCGGATAATTGGTACCGCATGAATCAATAGACTTTATTACCGTATCCTTGCAAAATCACGTGGACTCACATCTTGTCTTCCTTCAACTTCTTATGTTACTGATTCACTCGATTTATTACATAAACAGTTGGGACATCCGAGTTTGTCAAAAGTTCAGAAAATGTGCTTGGTCTATCTCACTTGTCCACTCTAGAGTGTGAGTCATGTCAGTTTGGTAAGCATACTCGCTCCCATTTCCCTCGACGTCCTGATAATCGAGCAGTGTCACCTTTCACTTTAGTCCATTAAGATGTTTGGGGTCCTAGTCGGATCAGTTCTACCTTGGGATTCCACTACTTTGTCAGTGCCATTGATGATTATTCCAGGTGCACTTGGATAATTTTGATGAAAACTCGATTTGAGTTGTTTTCTATTTTACAGACCTTTCACGATCAAATTTAAAATCAACGGAAAATGGTATGATTTGTCCTCTACTATGGTAAATTATTTAAAATTGTTCCCCGTTATACTATTGGGCCATAAAAGTCTCTGCCGTCCAACTATCCTAACAAATCTGCCCTTAGTTAGACGGAGGTGCCACGTGGCATCCATCCGTGCATGTTTTAAATCTGGGCACATAAGAGACGACCCGCTCCATGAAACCCACCAACCCATAACCTGCGACCCGCCATTTATAAACCAAATTAAACCCCAACCCTAATTTAGAGAAATCGTGACTGTGGCTGCCGGAGACGGATTATTCCGGGGAGTATTCGACGAATGTATCTTCGGCCACGATACAGGGATCCAAAGCAGGCCTTACCACCGTAACTGTGGCTGTGCACTTCATAAATCACGGATGGAGCGGGTCGTCTCTTCTGTTACAAATAAATAGAACTTGGAATTTTTTGTGTTCATTAAGGATAGGAATTTGGAGTTGGGATGTATTCACTTTCTATAAGGCCCTCTTTGGGAAATGGTTATCAAGATTTGGTTGATGGATTCCATTCTTCTATAGAGGAGGAAAGTTGGAATAGAAATGGTTCTTTTTCCAGGTTAAGTTTTTTTTAATTACAAGAAAAATAGCGAGGAATGTCGTTTGTATACACCAAGTTTTTACAAACGCAAACAGAAGAAATTAGAACCTCAGTATGATTGGTTTTCCTTTGCATGAGGATAAACATGGCTGTGAATAGCATCTGTGGGAAGCCGTATTGTGAGAAGTCCATATAAGTAGGAGGATGAACAATCGCGTGTTGTGAGTATATATCAGGATTTGTGTCATTGGATTTCCATGAAATTGAGGATAGTAAACAGGGTCTAGTTTTAGTAAAATTGCTAATGTATCAGTACTTAACTAAAAAACAAGCTCAATCAGTCTATGACAACCTAGCATCATAGTTTTTCCCCTTCAGAGAATGGAGACGGTGGATTCGATGTCTTTGTTCGGCAGAAAACGCTGGGTTAACTAGAAACTATGCTGCAGGTATTGGTGGTTATGGGTTGGTGGGTTTCATGGAGCGGGTCGTCTCTTATGTACCCAGATTTAAAACATGCACGGATGGATGCCACGTGGTACCTCAGTCTAACTAAGGGCAGATTTGTTAGGATAGTTGGACGGCAGGGACTTTTATGGCCCAATAGTATAACGGGGGACAATTTTAAACAATTTACCATAGTAGAGGGACAGATCAGACCCTTTTCCGTAAAATCAATTTGGGGTTTCTATCTACACATTTCGTAGTGATAATGCCCTAGAGTATTTGTCTTCCCCATTTCAGTAGTTTATGAACTCTCTTGGATTATTCATCAAATATCTTGTCCGTACACATCTCAATAAAACGGGGTAGCTGAAAGAATAGACATTTTATTGAAACTGCTTGTACCCTACTCTTACAATCTCTTGTTCCGTTGCATTTTTGGGGGGATGCAATTTTTACATCGTGCTATCTAATTAATCATATGTCATCCCCAGCTCTCTAGAATCAAGTTCCATTCTCTACCTTGTTTCGCCACTCACCTTTCTTATTTCTTCCACCTCGTGTCTTTGGGAGCATATATTTTGCTTATAATCTGACTCCAGGAAAAGATAAGTTAGCTCCTCGTGCTCTTAAATGCGTATTTTTGGGTTACTCGAGAACGCAAAAGGGATATCGATGCTATTCACATGACCTCCAGCGGTACCTTATGTTTGCTGATGTTACTTTCTTTGAAACCCAATCATACTTCACAGGTCCGGATAATCATTTAGATATTTTTGAAGGCTACCGGTTCCATCTTTTGGAGATTCAATCACTATCTCCTATTCATCTTCCTCGACAACTCTAGCTTCACCACCTGCATCTCCAACTCCAGCTCCACCACCTGCATCTCCAACTCCAGCTCCACCACCTATAGCTCTAAGCTCACCACCTAGTCCAACTCAACCTTTTACAGCTCCACCACTCCTGACTTATCATCGTTGTCCGCGTCCATCAACAGGTCCAACTGATTCACGTCATGCATCTGACCTTGCTAATACTGCGGACTTGTCTCCTCTTAGTCAACCGATTGCACTAGGGAAAGGTATACGGTCCACACTTAATCCTATTCCTCATAATGTCGGTTTAAGTTACCATCGTCTGTCATCACCCTATAATGCATTTGCATCATCTTTGTCCTCTGTTTCCCCCTACCTCTATATACTCTCATCCAGGATGGTGACATGCTATGATTGACGAGATGTCTGCTTTACATATGAGTGATACTTGGGAGTTTGTTCCTCTTCCTTTGGGTAAATCGATTGTTGGTTATCGTTGGCTATATACAGTCGTTGGTCTAGATGGCCAGGTTGATTGACTTAAGGCTCGTCTTATTGCCAAAGGGAATACTCAGATATTTGGACTCGATTATAGTGATACTTTCTCTCTCGTGGCTAAAATAGCATCAATTCGCATTTTTCTATCTATGGCTGTTGTTCGTCATTGACCTCTCTATCAGTTGGACATTAAGAATGTTTTTCTTCAGGGTGACCTTGAGGATGAGGTTTATATGGAGTAATCACCTGGTTTTGTTTTTCAGGAGGATTCTAGTGGCCTTGTATGTCGGTTTCGCCGGTTGCTATATGGTCTAAAGCAGTCTCCTCGAGCCTGGTTTCGTAAGTTCAACACATTTATTCGGGAGTTTGGCATGACTCGTAGTGAAACTAATCACTCTGTGTTTTATCGGTATTCTGCTTCAAATCTCTGTATTTATCTGGTGGTTTATGTTGATGATATGCCGACAATGATCAGGATGGTATTACTAAGTTGAAGCAACATCTATTTCAGCTCTTTCAGACTAAGGATCTGGATGGATTAAAGTATTTTCTGGGTATTGAGGTCGCTAAGTCTAGTTCAGGTATTGGGATCTTACAACGGAAGTATGCCTTAGACACTCCTGAGGAGACAAGAATAACATGCTGGAGACCCGTAGACTCTCTCATGGATCCGAATTCTAAACTTTTTCCAGGACAGGGGGAGCCACTTAGCGATCCTACAAGATATAGGCGGCTAGTTGGTAAATTAAATTACTGCACAATGACTAGACTATATATTTCTTTTCATGTGAGTGTGGTGAGTCAGTTTATGGATTCTCCATGTGATAGTCATTGGGATGTAGTTGTTTGCATTCTTCTATATATAAAATCAGCTCCAGGCAAAGGATTATTGTTTGAAGATCGAGGCCATGAGAAAATTGTTGGATACTCAGATGCTGACCGGGCAGGATCACCTTCTGATAGACGTTCTACGTTTGGATATTGTGTTTTAATAGGAGGTAATTTTGTGTCTTGGAAGAGCAAGAAACAAAATGTGGTTGCTCGGTCTAGTGCAGAAGCAGAATATCGAGCAATGATTGTGGCAACATGTGAGCTAGTTTGGATCAGACATTTGCTCAAGGAGTTGAAATTTGGTGAGGTCAGCAAGATGAAACCTGTGTGATAATCAAGCTGTCCTTCATATTGCATCAAATTCAGTGTTCCATGAGAGAACTAAACACATTGAGATTGACTGTCCCTTCGTCCCTCACTACTCCTCGTATAGTAACATGTGTAACAAGTTCGGTACATATGATTTGTATGCACTAGCTTGGGGGAGGGAAGAGAGTATGTTAGATAGTTATGTAAATAACCCTAATCCCACATGGAATAAGAGTAGAATATGTATGTGTATAGTTATCAATAGGGCTATTGTAAAACTCTTAATAGAAGATATCAATAATATATTTTTCTCCTGTACTTTCTCGGAAGATTTAACCGACTTTTCGCCTTTTATTACACTGCATAGGCTCTGCACCAGACCAATTAAAAGTCAAGAATACGTGTACCTCGATGCTTACATTAAAGCACCACTTATGTGTGTTAAATTGCTTACTCTGTGCTGCATATAAGTTCAAGGTTTAAGTGCGCCTCAAAGGCACCTTTAAGACATAGCCCTGGAGTTGTTTATAAATGTTTTTTCTAGTAAAGATCTTATGTTTCGGTTAAGGTTGAAATACAGGTGTGGATATGGGACGGAAGAGGCTCATTTGGACGTGTGCTTCTTAGGTATTGCCTGATATAAATGCCTTGACATTAACAGTATAGATTGACAAGGAAGGAGTCTTTCTTCAGTTAGGTTTTCTTACCTTAATTTGTTCAACGCAACAAGTTCTATGAAGGAATAGCTCCTCTAGATACACAAAGAGATTAGGGAGCTTACTCTTTTTAGTGTATATAATGTCACTAGTATTATGTTCCCATTTGTCCTACTATGAATATTCTGTCATTCAAAATCAGTATAGGCTAAATTCTAAAATATCACAAGTTGACACTAATAAAATATACAGTATTCAGACCTCCAGGGCTGTGGTCTCGTGGTAAGAGCGCAGCGCGTGATGTGTTGGCTAGCCGAGGGACTGGATGTAATTGATTCAAAAGTTGAACCCGACTCATTTGGGATAGAGGCATAGCGTTTGTTATTTTTTTGTTTTTTTTTGGTGACATTTAGCTGCTGAAACATTGATGCAGTAGATTTACATCCAAAGAGCCTTTTTCCAACTGTGCATCCATGTTCCTACATCCATAAATCATAGTATGATTTAAGAAATTTTCTTAGTGGTGCCTCCTACCCTCTCACTATCCTATTAAGTCAGATGTTTGATGGACATGTTGTTGCTGTAGTTTACTTGTCCACGGCAAAACTTTAGCGTTTTACATTTATGCTGCTCTCATTTTAATATTGATCATATTAAATGATCAATTACATACCTACTCTAATATTTGCTTAATTAAAGGTTGGAATGCTTGATCCACCGAGGGATGAAGTAAGAAATGCCATCCTTTCATGTATGAATGCGGGCATACGTGTAATCGTTGTTACTGGGGATAACAAGGTAAAATGAAGAGTCTGGTGAATACTGAATATTTAAGCTGCAATAATCTGCTTTGCACCCAATTTAATTTCTGCATAATTTTAGACTACTGCAGAATCTTTGTGCCAAAAAATCGGTGCCTTTGATCACTTGGGAGATTTTACTGGGTTTTCTTATACTGCTTCTGAGTTTGAAGAACTTCCGGCATTGCAGAAGTCAGTGGCATTACAGCGAATGACAATTTTATCCAGGTAATACCTTTGGTTCTTGTTATTGGATCCCTTTTTAATTATTTATTTATATATATAAATTTATCTACTCTTGGTTCTAACTTATCTTTTTGTCGTTTATAGTTTCCTTCCATTGACTGATATCTTTTATGTTGTCAGGGTAGAACCATCCCACAAGAGGATGCTTGTTGAAGCATTACAGAATCAAAACGAAGTGGTAACTCTCCCCTCTTTTGGTTGTCGCTTTGATCTTTCCTCAAATGAAAATGTGCTTGCACAGGTCCTCTGTTTTATACTAGAAAGGAACCACATAAAATATGGTTCGTAACTTCGTCATGAGTACATTTTACTTTTTTGTTAAGCATGCATCGTGATAAACTGTTTTGAACTGGTAGTATGATGGCACATGTAGTAAGGCTTGTGAAGTTGCATTTGTACGGACAATCATTTGTTCAAATCATTATCTCTTTGTCTATATGCTGGGGCAACTTCTAGTTCTGCCTGTTAACTTGCCTATTAATCTGCATGGGTTTGTGTACTTTGGCATCTTGAGTGCTTAACTTGCTTATTAACCTGCATGGAGTGGGTACTTTGGCATCTTGAGTGCTTCTTTGGGTTAGTCTCTGATATAATGTGTCTTCGCATGTCCTATAGGTTTAGCTTACCTTCTCGAGTACTTTTTAATGTAAGATTACTTGACAACTCCTCCCATTGAAATGGTTAGTAGCAATGACAAGCGTATACCTCTGTTTTGAGCTGTTTTAAATACAGAGTACGAGGTACAAGATTCCTTCTGTTATTACCTTTTTCCAAACTTTTTATATGAATATTCTCTTGTCCTTGTGTAAATTTGCTGTCTTCTAGCCTCTTCTCAAGTATTTTCACCGCCTGAGTTTGCTTAACAATTGTTATCATTGAAATGGACCATAACCACGTTGATTGGTTTCCTCGATCATTACTTCTTTCTATCACTTTGCGTGTGAAACTTCTTTTATCCTTGTTTAAATGAACAGGGTCTCTTAGCCTTGTCGTGAGTGTTTTGATTATCAATTGCTAATATTCTTCATATTGGAATGCACCATAAATTTGCAGAAAGAGACCTAGATTTTTCGTTCTTTTAGTTCCATGCTTATGAAATATTTCTCCGCCAAATTATTCCTGTGTTGACAAACTTAGTTCTTTCTCTTTTCATTTCATATTGATATATTTTTCTAACATTTTAATTCTAAGGTTGCTATGACTGGAGATGGAGTCAATGATGCACCTGCATTGAAGAAAGCAAACATTGGAATTGCCATGGGATCTGGAACTGCAGTTGCGAAGGTACTTGCTTTTTGTTTGCATAACTTATTTCTGGTGATGAATTAAAAGTGCTTGCTGGAAGTCTAGTGAAATGTTAAAACTCCCACTTGCCAATTTGAATTTCAGAACCTAGATGCACTCTAACCTTCCCCTTGTAGATAGTCGAGGATTTAATGAATACTCTTTAATGTTTTGCTCGCCCCCCGAAAAACATAGAAAATGCTCGACTCCCTCCTAACCTACAACCCTAATGCCCGTCCTCCACACCTTCCTATCAAGAGCCATGTCCTCGGAGATCTGAAGTCGCGCCATGTCCTGCCTGATCACCTCTCCCCGATACTTCTTAGGCCGCCCTCTATGTCTCCTCGTACCTGCCAATGTCAACCGCTCACACCTCCTAACCAGGGCATCCGTGCTTCTCTTCTGCACGTGCCCGAACAATCTAAGCCTCGCTTCCCGCATCTTGTCGTCCATGGGACCCACGCCCACCTTCTCCCGAATATCTTCATTCCTAATCCCGCACATCCATCTCAACATTCTCATTTCTGCCACTTTCATCTTCTGGGTATGTGAATTCTTGGCTGCCCAACACTCAACCCCATATAGCATGGCCGATCTAACCATCGCTCTATAGAACTTGCCTTTCAGCTTCTGTGACACTTTCTTGTCACACAGGACTCCAGATGCTAACCTCCATTTCATCCACCCCACTCCTCTACGGTGTATGACATCCTCGTTTATCTCCTCACCCCCTGAATAATCGACCCAAGGTACTTGACACTTCCTCTCTTGGGATGACTTGTGAGTCAAGCCTCACATCCATGTCCGCTTCCCCTGATGCATCGCTGAACTTACACTCCAAATATTCTGCTTAGTCCTACTCAACTTGAAACCTTTAGCCTCAAGGGTCTGTCTCCATACGTCCAGCCTCTCATTAACGCCGCCTCGCGTCTCATCAATCAGAACTATATTATCAACGAACAACATACACCATGGCACCTCCCCTTGAATATGGTGTGTTAGGGTGTCCATCGTCAGGGAAAATAAGAACAGGCTAAGCGAATGTGCAGCAATTGATCAAAGTTCCGGAATGTGCACCGTGTAGTGGTTTCCGCATCACTATAGAGCCATTCATCATGTTCCGGAATGTGCACCAATTGATCAAAGTTTATTCCACGTTTTTCAGTTGCAGCAAAAATCTCATATAAGTCGAAATTCTTAAAGAAAGTATCAGTTGTATATAATCTAACTTATAGGAAAACACAACAGTTTGGTAAATTTAGAATCTGCGAAATATTGGATGAACTTTCTTTACGTGATAAATTGTTTTAAGATATTTTAAGTTTGAAAATCCACTCAACTTAACTGACAAGGAAGGCAGAGATGAAAGGCAAGGAGAAGGAAAAGAAACAAATAGAGTTAGGGTCTTTCATTGTGAAGGGTATTTAGGGAATTATATAAAGTGTAAGGGATAAGAATGTGAATACTTGGTCAAACCTAAATTACCAGCTTTTATGCCAATCCAAACACCCTCCTAGATTAGTCTTTTGGTATATAATTATGTTCTTTATTATTGTGTCATAAGTAGGAATTCTGGTAATTGGAATTTTTTTCTCATGATAAAGTTTTCTTATTTTATGTAGTCTAAAATGATCGTATTTCTAGTAGCGTAAACTCATATATAATGGACACTCTTGAATATTGTCTAGACAAGTTTTATTGTCTAGAGAAATAGGAGAGCTTTTGAGGGGATTGGGTCTACTTTTTCACATCTTAAGAATAGTCTTTTATCTTTGATCGCTTTTTGATGCACTCATATAGCCCCTATTTGTATAGAAGATTGGGCGTCTTTTGTAGAGAATCATGTTCTAATGTAAATTCTCTACTTTTTGGTATACTTCCTGTATACGGGAGTTCTCTACCTTTTGATTAATTATACAATTTACCTTATAAAAAAAAAGTTTTATTGTCCCTCTTTCTGGCCCTCATTACTTTTCTGGTTAGCTCAGGTAATATAGTGCCAGAAAGGGTTTCACTGAGTAAGACCATATATTATTGATGCTACTTGATTCTCTTAGGCCTACGTATTCGTCTATTTTTTATTTTTTTTTTGATATGAAAGTTGTCATAAAGAATTCACCTAAATATGATTTACTGCTTTAGAGGTGGGGTGGATCCTATCCTCCTTTTCCTTCTGTTTGTACCTCAAGAGTTTCAGTTTTTTATTATTTTGTAATTAGTAGTTGAAGTTGTTACAATTAACAGTAAAGGTTGACAAAATTCCTACATGCTGTTTGAAGCAAGTAATATAGAGTTAAATGCTTAAATATGTGAAAATGAATATGGCTTCTGCCCATAAGGTTTTCCCGTGGAAAATATTTTCTTTGGAGAAATTCTTTTCACAATAAAAATAACCAAGCTGGACAAAACTTGCCACTGCTTAAATAAATTGGAGAATATGTAAACCAGTAATCGTATCCTACAGTACATTGGTGCAACCACCTTTTTGTTACCCCTCTGCAGTTTCGAATGACTTTACCAAGAAATTCATTGTTTAATGACATAGTGGGCTTTGTTTTAAGATTTTCTGGTCTGTCACAAATTGTCTATATTGGATTCCCAAAATTGACATGTGAACTTAATCTCTTTCATCCTGGTCTCAACTTGCAGAGTGCTTCAGATATGGTTTTAGCAGATGATAACTTTGCCACTGTTGTTGCTGTAAGTGATATTCTATTTTCATCAAATTCTCCTAAATCTCTTACCTTTAAAATTTTATTCCTCTGTTCATTGAATTATGTTTTCTGAACAGGCGGTTGCTGAAGGAAGGGCTATATATAACAATACGAAACAATTTATTAGATACATGATATCTTCAAATATTGGTGAAGTGGTCTGTATTTTTGTGGCAGCTATGCTTGGGATTCCTGATACTCTTGTCCCTGTGAGTCCGTAGCCTATAACTTCTGTAACATGTCCATCCCCGTTCGTAAGCATCTCAAGTGCATATTTTCCCCACTAGATAAAGAAGCAGTCATGATATGTTGCTGTCTCAAAGTGTTGAGAGCTTTTGATGGGGTATGGGGAGTTGCCTTTTTTCTCTTATTATGTTTAGGTGCACCCATGAGACTCCCTTAAGCATAGAAGATTGAGTGTCTTTTGTAGAGAATCATATTTTGTTGTAAGGTTCTCTTTTTTTAGTATGCGGGCATTTATGCCGTTCTTTTAAGGAAATTTTTATTACTTTATCCAAAGAAAAAAGTCCCTGTTTCGCAAGCATGAGGTTCGAGGAAAGTGATGCAATATCGGTCGACCTTGAACATTTTTCTGGGGTAAAAGGTTCATTGATTTGCACCAAGAAAGTGCTAAATATGTACAGAAAAAGGACTTAGCTTCCCTGAAATATTAAAGGAACCCAGAAAGTTTGCAAAAGAAAAAACATCAGTTTTGCTTAAATCACATCAAGAGTGGCAGATTAATAGCCCTAGACTATAAGAAAGGCGAAAGCATAAAGTTTTTCCACGAGCATCTGTCCTCTCCAGCTTCTTACTGCATATTTAATGGTTGGAAGAACTACCCAATGCACTCCAAATATATTCAGGAACATGGCCCAAATGTCCCAAACAAAACGGTAATGCAAAAATAAGTGTATAGGGGATTCTACTTTTGCTTCAGCTTCACATAGGTAGCATCTAATACCTACTCTGAGTCCTCTTTTTGTAAGTCATCTTTACTCTGAGTCCTCCTGTAGTATCCATTTCTTTCACTATAAACAATCATCCATATCCATTTTTTAATAACATGACTCCAGCCTTCTTTTTAAGGCTGGGAAGCTAGTTTGATGCTTTATATGTTTCTCTTCTAACTTCTAAGTATGTTAAGTTGGCTCGTTTCTAATTCTCTTATTACTCTCGAGCTTAATTTTTTCAGATTTATCAGGTTATTTTGTTGATACGCAGGTCCAACTGCTATGGGTAAATCTAGTCACTGATGGATTGCCTGCCACTGCTATTGGGTTTAATAAACAAGACTCAGATGTTATGAAGTCCAAACCTCGGAGGGTATTATCTTCTCTTTCCGTCTTAGTTGACTCATGTCGTTGTGTTTCAAGATAATATGGTCTTTTGTGTGCAATTGCTACTGCTGTTTTGTTGTTTGTTTCAAGTTGTTTACTGCAAGGCTTAGATGGCGTACTTGCTTTGACTTTAGAAGCTCTGTTTTCTCCTGCTTTTGTCCAGTTCCTTCTGCTACCAGGCTGGTGAATCAGGCTCGTGTTTTTATAACTTTATGGTGATTATGGACTGCTTGATAGTGCTTGTTAAGTTACGAGATCTCATTATTCTGTTATTAGCCCCAAACATGAAGCATAAATTTTAAGGTGATGAATTATATCAGTGCCAGAGCCTATGTAACGTTGAAGAACTTTTTCTGTTCTTCCTGGTTAAAAACTAAACAGAGAGGCTATTTGAATGAATTATTTAATTCTGGAAGTTAAGTTGGGATGCTATTGCATTTACAATATTCTAGGTCAACACATACTGGATTGTCAAAGTGGTTTATAACACGTGGAAAAGATACTACGTGAAGACATGCACTCAAATTTCTGGTTAAAAAATAAAGCATTGGATGTTCTTTTCTGGGGTGACACAATTAACAAATTGCTTATCCATTTTTATCTTTAGAGCAAGCGAGAAATGATTTCTTTGTGATATGTAAATGCAATGAAACATAAAATGCATGTTCTTTTCTAGGGTGATCACATTTAACAAATTGATCCTCCAACTTTATCTTTAGAGCAAGCGAGAGTTGATTTCTGTGTGACATATATGTTAGATAGTTACGTAATTAATCCTAGTCCCACATGGAATAGGAGTAGAATATGTATTGTGTGTCATTATAAATAGGGCCCACTCTATTATAGTTAATAGATGTATATTATTTTTTCCCATGCTAATTCTCACATGGTATCAGAGCGAAAGTGAGAAAATTATCGTTCTGCGTCATTCCAACGCTATCCAGAAGAAAGACTTGCCGTCGTGTAATTTTTCCAGCGACTTAAGGTTGTCCAGTTTAAAAATCATTATCCGTAAGTGTTGTGCAAAAACAAATACCACAACAAGGTAGATCAGCCAATAAAAATATCTTTGGTAGAAACCTCTTCACACGCCTACACACTATCGGAAGAAATTTTATTCGAGATTCTTTCTCACGAGTTGACGCGTGCGACCCCTTCCGGCCACTTTCCCGCGACGACTCTTTAGGACAGTTGGCTCATGAGGCAATTTCGAGCCTACCATCCAGGTTACACCAAATGACAACTTGTTTATTTTTCGGTGACTTGTTGCAGATTCTGGCGGTTGTTTCCAGTTTCCGACGACTACAATGTCTTTTTTCTACTGCTTCTGGACTATTTCTGTAACTTTTTAATTATTTGGTCCAACAATGTCTTTGGGAGTTGATGTTTTTGGTTCTAAAAGCACGAGTGATGGAAATTCAAGTGTTATAATACCTTCGGACCCTTAATGGGAAGTTCAAACTATTTAGCTTGGCTTTCCTCGGTTGAGTTATGGTGCAATGGTCAAGGTGTTCAAGGCTACTTAACCAAAAAGACAGCGATGGAGACGAAAAAGCCAAAGCACATTTGGAGAATATTGATGTAGTCTCTTGTGGCGATCAATTGATTCCAAGTTAATGCCTTTGTTTAATCCTTTTCGGACTTGCTATTCCGTTTGGGCAAAGGTTCGCACTTTATACACTAATGATATATCTCGTTTTTTATGAGGTGATATCTCGGATGACAAACTTAAAGAAACAAGAACTAGATATGTCTACTTGAGACAAGTACAAGAGTCATGGAGAAATTTGAGAAGTTGATGCTAGTTTCTGCTAGTGTTGCAAAGCAATAAAAGCAACGACAGAAGATGTTTCTAGTTCTTACTTCTTACACTCGCTGGACTACCTAATGACCTTGATTCAGTACGCGACTAGATTTTGGCTATACCGACTCTGATATCTCAGCTGATATCACATTTTTAGTCTCATCCTTACTTTACTTCTTCTGATCATATTGATATATCTGAGGTCTTACCTATACCGACTTTTGAGGAGTCTGCTATTGCTTCCCCTATATCCCCAGCCACTTAAGTCATACCCATGTCGACTTTTAAGGAGTCTATTGTTGCTTCTACTGCAGAAACACCATTCTTGATTTATCGTCGTCCTTTGCATCCGGCAATTCAGGTCTGACGCTGCTCCAATTGCGGCCGGTATCAGACTCTGTGGCTAAAAAGCATCATTCCGCCTTTTTCTATCCATGACTATTGTTCGCCATTGGCCTCTCTATCTGTCTGTTATTAAGAATGTTTTTCTTCATGGCGACCTTGAGGATGAAGTTTATATGGAACTACTTGGTTTTGTTGGTCAGGCGGAGTCTAATGGCCTTGAATGCCAGTTGCACCGGTCACTCTATAGTCCAAAGCAGTCTCCTCGAGCCTGGTTTCGTAACTTCATCGCAGTTATTCGGGAGTTTGGCACGACTCGTCGTGAAGCAGATCACTCTGTGTTTTATCGGCATTCTGCTTTAAATCTCGGTATTTATCTAGTGGT
Organism: Nicotiana undulata; assembly: GCA_005239495.1. Classification (NCBI taxonomy): domain Eukaryota; kingdom Viridiplantae; phylum Streptophyta; class Magnoliopsida; order Solanales; family Solanaceae; genus Nicotiana; species Nicotiana undulata. The sequence goes on along the minus strand of ML272335.1, from coordinate 37,066 downwards.
TTATGTTGACAATATTGTTATTACCGGCAATGATCGGGATGGTATTATTAAGTTGAAGCAACATCTCTTTCAGCACTTTCAGATTAAGGAACTGGGTAAAGTATTTCTTGGGTATTGAGATCGCTTAGTCTAGCTCAGGTATTGGGATCTCACAATGGAAGTATGCTTAGACATTCTTGAGAAGACAGGAATGACATGTTGTAAGCATGTTGATACTCCTATCTATCCGAATTCTAAACTTCGGGGATCTAGCAAGATATAGGCGGTTGGTAAATTAAATTACCTCACAATGACTACACCTGCCATTTTCTTTCCTGTGAGTGTTGTGAGTTAGTTTGTGGATTTTCCATGTGATAATCATTCGGATGCAGTTATCCGCATTATTCAGTATATAAAATCAGCTCCAAGCAAAGGATTATTTGTTTGAGGATCGAGGCCATGAGTAGTTCGTTGGATACTTAGATGCTAATTGGGTAGGATCACCTTCTGACAAACGTTCTACGTCTGGATATCGTGTTTTAGTAGGAGGTAATTTTGTGTCTTGGAAGAGCAAGAAACGGAATGTGATTGTTCGGTCTAATGCAGAAGCAGAATATCGAGTAATGATTATGGCAACATGTGAGCTAGTTTTGGATCAAACAGTTACTCAAGAAGTTGACATTTGGTAAGATCAGCAAGATGAAACTTATGTGTGATAATCAAGTTGTCATTCATAATGCATCAAATCCGGTGTTTCATGAGAGAACTAAACACATTGAGATTGACTTTCACTCTCAATAGATATTGCTACAAAGTTTGTGAAGTCGAATGATCAACTTGCAGATTTGTTCACCAAGACCCTCAGTGGTCTTCGTAATAGTTACATATGTAATAAGCTCCGTACATATGATTTGTATGCACCGGCTTGAGTGGGAGTATTAGATAGTTATATATTTAATATGTTATTAATCCTAGTCCCACATGGAATAGGAGTAGAATATGAATTGTGTATAGTTAAAAATAGGGCTCATCGTATGATAGTTAATAGATTAATAATATTTTTTTTCCTGTTCTAATTCTCAGAATAATAAATGCAATCAAACATAAATAATTGGAGAATCCCGTCTGAGAGATATAATGTTGTTAGATGATTACTTACTTCTATGTAATAAGATAAGATCTAAAGGATACAAAAGCAAGAAAGGTCTATCTTAATCCATTCTAGTACTTCTATTGAGATGTATTCACATATAGCTTATCCTTTTTAACAAACTTATGTATTTTGCAAGAGCAGAATCATGGTCGTTGATTGACCTTTTCAGGAGTTCTTGACAATATCCAAGTTTGGCAAGTTTGAAATAGAATATATGAATCTCTGCTTTCCCAGTTCCTCTCTCTGTTCTCTCTCTCCCTCTCTCTGTCTCCCTCTTTAATATCTTCCATCACTTTGAGACAAGCTTTTGTAGCATCTCCTTCACATATATCTCCGTCAATGCAACTTGGAAATGCACTTATTTTCACTTTTTTTGTATTATCCAATTTGACTGATATAGTAAAGTGTCAAATGTCCGTAATGTGTCAAAGTTGATTGTATTCTTTCTGCTTTGTATCTTCGATGAAGCCTTTGTTCCTCATCTTTGTTTGTTGGACTGCAAATGCATTAAATTTTTTGACCTTTTACATGAATTAAAAAACTAAGATGCTGAAAAATTGTCAATTTTGAAACTTACTTACTTGTTTATGACAGGTCAATGAAGCAGTAGTTTCTGGGTGGCTGTTTTTTCGTTATCTAGTTATTGGAGGTAGCATACATTCCTTGTTCACTTTTATTACAACCCTAGTATTTGCAGGTTTATGGCCTCTGTTTTTAGTTGAGTCTTGTAGCTTCTTCTTCACGCTTTTTGTGTCTGAGTTTTTGTTTTTCGCCTCATTTTAAAATTTTGTTGTAGGTTTTCCTTGGTGAAGCTAATATCTAAAATAATTGTAACACGATTAAATGAGGGTGAATATTTTGCATATGTTATTAGTGCACAACGCCACTAGTATTTGGAGATAGAAATTCGCTTGCAGTAATTTAATGCTTTATATGATACTTGGTCCTATATTTGCTTTCCTCGACTTTTTTGTTGATCATAATTCCCATTCATGCAGCATATGTTGGACTTGCTACTGTTGCGGGATTCATATGGTGGTTTGTTTATTATGATAATGGACCCAAACTCCCATACAATGAATTGGTAAGTTCACTCCAAGAAGTCATTGGGTGCATCCTATTCAGTTCTCTCCGGTTTATGTTGCTTTCTATTTCTCTTTCTTATATTGATGGAGTTGGAGTGTTCTCAAGTACCTCTGGTCACAAAAAGTTTTACATTTAAAACCAGCAATCACTGTGCTCTCCTCCAGCTTCAAACCTTTGTCAATAAGAATCTACCTCTAACACCTCTCTTGAGGGCCAAACAGAAAACAAATGAGTTATGGGTGAATGAAAGTTCTTTCTCTTCTCATTTGTGCATATAAGAGGGCAGCACTGAAGAGCTGGTTTCATAGTGTTAATCTAAGTTGCTCTGACACGGCAGTTTAGGTGCCGCACCCGTGTCGACACGATATTAGTATGGGTGTGGGTATAGGATCCATCCCGGATCTGGTCAAATAATTTTGGGTACTTTGACCACGACGGATGAAAAAATCAAGACGAGATACAATTTGATTCCCGAAATCAAAACCAAAACTAGGGTAAATTTGAAGAAAATATCATACCTTATGTAGGAAATTAATCCTTTACATATCTAAAATTTTGAGAATAAAAAGGAATCTACACTTTTCAAGCTATATGTAAGTATTCCACAAAATTTCTCATAATTTAGAGATTTTTTTATTTTTTAATATTTTGAATTATTTTTAGCCGGATCCCCGCGCACCCGTATCCATACTAGGATCCATATCCCCGATTCTTTGAATGTACATCTCGAATTTCCGACCTCTAGATCCTCACCCGTGTCCGAGCAACTTAGGTGTTAATATGTGGTTTGGCGGGAACATTCAGATTCAGGGACTTGATGACTTGGAATGTGTACTTGAATTTCCTTAAAATAAAACTAACTGTTTCATGTTTATTTTTTCAGATGAATTTTGACAGTTGTTCAACCAGGGAAGCAAATTATCCATGTAGTATATTCAGTGATCGCCACCCATCTACTGTTTCAATGACGGTGCTTGTTGTTGTTGAGATGTTCAATGCATTGAATAATCTCAGTGAAAATCAATCCTTACTGTAAGCATGCTACTGAAACTGTTGCTGGTCTAATTTATTATCTTGCATTTTTAAAAAGTACAACCTACACCTTTTTCTCTTTTAATTTGAGGAAATGGAAGTCTATTCTTGTAAAGAATTACATTTGCACACAACGATGTGGCCTAGTGGTCAATGAAGTGGGTGAGAACCATGAGATCTCAGGTTCAAATCCCAGCGGAAGCATAAAATACTAGGTGATTTCTTCCCATCTATCCAAGCCTTGGTGGATAGAGTTACCCGGTACCTGTTGCTGGTGGGAAGTGGCAGGTATCCCGTGGAATTAGTCGAGGTGCACGCAAGCTGGCCCGACGCTACAGTTATTAAAATAAAGAATTGAATCTAACGAATGCCTACACCAATTGCAGTAATACTGAATTACTGTGACTCGGATTTAAGATTTACCTTCTTGTGAACCTGGAAGTTAATGGTGCTCCTCATAGGCAGTTGTACTGTCATTTTCCTATTGCTTATGATTCCTTAGCTTTGGTTTTACCAACTTTTCAATTCTGTTCTATATCAAAAATACTTTGCTAAAAGTAAATATTCGATTGACATGTTTCTGTGAGTTCTTTTCTGACGAATCCTTACAACTTAGATTCTGAAAGCTAATTTAAAGCCACTCAAAGTCCTGTGTACCTCATCCACTTGGTAGTCCTTTTGACCATTCTATAATTTTAAGAGATTTCTTTAGAGATCGAAAACCCCTTCCTAAATTCCAGAATCCCTCTTAGAAATGATAAAAATAGTATTTTAGGATTTTATTGAAGGTGGGTATGAATTTTTGAATATTTTCTGACTGATGAAAGCTGTTTTTGTTCTTTTCATTAATTATCACCTTTTGATCTACTCATCTACTCTTTTTGGTCCTCAAAGAAGTAAATGTATGTACAAGGGGCAGTTACTTGTCCTTCTCAAGATGTGGATGACGGTCCGCATTTTTTCATATTCTATTTCGAATTAACTTGTCTTTTTAAAGCTTCAAAAGATATTGTTTGCTGAGGCTCTGTTTTGTTTCTAGATCTTGTTGTCTTGCCATTTCTGTATAGAATGCCAACAATATTTAGACATTACATCAGAATAACTTTATGTCCTTTCAGGACTGACTATGTTTTTTTGGTTCTTAAGTGTCATCCCTCCATGGAGTAATTTATGGCTTGTTGGTTCAATTATCTTCACCATGATACTTCACATCCTCATTCTTTATGTGCAACCATTATCCGCTCTATTCTCTGTAAGTGACCTCTTGTTCTTCTGACTTCAGCATAAGTTCTTTCAGTTTGGTGATGCTTCTTTTTGCTGGACATGTTACTTAAAATGATTCTGATATGTGAATTGCAGGTGACACCGTTAAGCTGGGCAGAGTGGACAGCTGTGCTATATCTTTCATTTCCTGTAAGAGAATTGACCATCAAAATCCTATACTGTGAACTCCTTATTCTTATTTATGTTTGTGAGCTGCAAAAAATCTTTTTGTGCTGTATCGCGCTGTAGATATTCTTTTATCGTAAATGTTTGAAAACAGCCAAGTGTTTGATTTGGTGGATAGATGTTCTAGTTTTAAATGAGGGAAAGTATTGCTAAGGTTGGTGACACACGTATCAAATATGTCATTTTTAGGAGACAAAAAAGTGTGATCTGTAGTTGATCTCTATAGCTCGTATCCATCTTAAATGCAATCTGCGTTACGTGCCCAGCTACTGCCTAGATAGAGTCTCTGTTAACTGCAGGTATATATAGATACATTAGAAGTCAGGCATCAGAAAGAAGAAAATATGGTGGAGATATATTTTTTGCTGTTTCTCTCGGTTGCTGATTCTCTGTATTTCAATCCTTAAAACCATGTATTTTGGCCAAGTTCCTCGAGCTTAAAATAATCAAGGGGACCAAAAAGAGTTGCTGAATTATCGTTATCATTTGCTATGTTTCTGTGTTCATGTGATCATGTTGGCATTTTGTTTGACCTTTCCCCCATTGTGCTTTGGGTGATTTCTTTTGTCAGTAGCTTGATTCTTCTGTTCTCCTTCATAAATGTTCTTTCCATTTATCATGATTTCTACCTTTATGACCGGTGCTACTCTTCTTGTTAGGTGATAATTATTGATGAAATACTGAAGTTCTTCTCTCGGAATTCAGGTAATACTGTTCAACCTGTTCTTTTAAATGATCAGAAAATAAAAACTTCCATTGTGGTGGGTTGTCAATGGCAATCCCCAATACGCTCTTAGGCTCTTCACTCATAATTTATTAAGTGAAATTGAGAAGGATAATACTAGCTATTGTTAGACTCGAACTCAACCTACGCCTTTGATCATGAACATCAGGTTTACCTTTCCTTTTTACAATGAAGTGAACAACAGAAATTAAGATAACAGAAACTGCTGGAGAAGGCATTGTCAACTTGTAGACATTGAGAACGAAGCATCTAAAAACTAAATGAGGACTGAGTTTTACCGTACAAGTAATTTTTGTTGCTTCCTTGTTTATAGGAATAAGGTTCACTTTCAGATTCAGACGTCCTGACCTACTTCCAAAAAGAGAAGTACGCGACAAGTAAGCTGAATGCTGCTCAGACATTGCATAAACTGTACAATGGGGATATGGATATTATACAACTGAAACCCCAATACACCTGATTCTATATTCTTGTGACCATATTGGAAGTAAGTGACTAAATGTAGCTCAAGCATTACATGTCATTTAGGTTGCAGCTGAAAGATCAGATGCGCCCTCATACCTAAGACTTCCTGTTGGATAAAATTTTGTTTGTAATTTGTTGTTCTTTATTAAACAATAGGTAATTTTACTAAGCTTAAATGAAGCTGGATCTTTTGCTACTTTCATTGTTTTGTCAATACTGTTATTTTTCAAGTTGGCGGCCACAAACCTCTTCACCTCAGCTGATAAACTAAACCTCTTTTCTGTGTAATTATGGATTCATTGACATTCGCAAAACAAAACTTGGGATACACAGTCAGAGGTAAGACCGGTTCAGGATCAGCATAAATTGCTATTTTTGGAGGATTTGTTACTTTGTTTTTATATTATATAAATATGCTTCTTAAGAATAAGAATTCACTAAGAGAGTTTCGCATAATTGTCTTGATTAGGAAATATGTGTACACATGCATTATGCATATTTCTGCCTAGAACAATCACCAAGAGTCGGGTAATAGCTTCAAAGAGCTTATCTTTGCACGGAAATATTGGAAAAGATTAATGCTTATACATACCCATCTCTTAAACATAAGAAAGCATTCTTCTCCAGCTACGTGCCCTGCTCCCTGTTTAAAATAATCCAACTTGTATTAAGGAAAGGGGGAAATAAAAAAGAATAAGTTATTTGAAATGATATTAAGGTTCTTACTTTTACTGTGGCATAGGTCATTTTATTGGAGTATGATCTCATGCAACTACCGACAAGCAATAAAGAGTGTTAGCTCAGTATTTATGGAGAAAAAAGTCTGATGTAGTAATTCAATTGAAAGATATAATGACTGAATCTAGAAAGTACCCATCAATTTTTTTTTTCTTTTGGTTAAAGGGATTAGTATATATTAATAATTACTAAATAGAGTACTGATTGTTAGAGGAATATTGGTCTCCCCTGTGTTGGACAAAACTTGTTCTAAACTATCACTATTAACCAAAATAGTTCTAGGTACTACCGATCCTAGGATGTCTGTCCAAAAAATTACATTTGCAAACACCGAAAGAACTTGCCACATTGTTGTTTTTCCCAAAAAGTTGGTTCTTGCTCCTTCCTTTGTCATCGCATCAGCCACCCTATTCTGTTCCCTGTAGTTGTGTTTCACTACTATACTGCCTATCCTTTGAATCAACGATTTGCATTCAGAAATAATAGAGTCATCTGTGTTATTTCCTGAGACTAGCATATTATTACCTCTGTAGAATCTGTGACTATTTCAAGTGGTGTTAGGCCACTTTATTTTGCAATATGGAGACTGCTTAAAAGTGCGGTCATCTCCGGCAGGGCGTTGGTGGTATGTGGCCTGTTTTTCCATGAATCCAAGGATCCAGTCTCCACTGGATGTCCGAAAGACACCTCCAATGCCACCTATCCCTAGGTTACTTAGAGCTTTCTCATCTATATTAAGCTTACAGTGACCCCGTGTGGAGGTTCCCATTTGACACCTACATCAGCTGTATTTCTCGAACTTTCGCTGACGGTTACTATGTAGTATTCAGTGACCATATCAATGGTTTTAGAAGTAGAGATGTGATCTTCCTTTTTGTTGAATAGGTTATGGTTTCTTGTTATCCATATGTACCAGAAGCAGAAAACGATAACCTCCCAGGATAGAATATCATTGAAAGGCATTTTCCTTAGGTTGGTCCATGCATTGGACCAGAACTGAGCTGTGAATTTAGGGTATCACTGTTGGCTGGTAGTTATGCTTTTAGTGGTGAGATCATGTCAGAACAACTTAACATTAGGACAGTTGAAGAAATATGGGCACTTGTTTCCATAGTGGAAGAGCAGAAACAACAACAAGGTTACAGTTAACCCCAATTCTGTGAAGGAAGCTCCTGTTGGTAGTCTATCATGGGACACTAGCCAAATGAATGTTTTGATCTTATTGGGTACCTTTAACTTCCAGATCCAACTGAATTTATTTTCATCCCTATTTTCAATTAAACCAGCTTTCCTGCTAAGAAAGGTGTAGGCTGATTGGTGGTAAAGATGCCATTGTGTGTCAGACCCCAAATCATCTTGTCTTCCTTGACTGAATTAGTAGGAATGAATAAGGAGGTTCATGATGTTGTTAGGAAGGTGGAGGGAGAGGGAAGAGGTTTTCTATATCTCATTATTGTAGATTGTGGCCACTTTGGCAGTAAGGTCATTTAGTGTAAGAGGACCCCAAGCATTTTTCTGATGGATGTATTATTTGGTATCCATGCATCATTAAAAAAAACTACCTTATCCCCTTTGTTAACGACCCACCTGTCGGCCTGCCTACATGTATCCCATCCCCTGAGAATACACTGCCAGATTAGAGATTTGGATTTTTTTGGGGATATGGTACCGATTACAGTGCTTGGAGAAGAGGACTCTTGCCCAGAGAGATGAGGTTTTATGAAGTATCCTCCAAGCTAAACCAACATGGAATGTCCTATTCTTGCACCCCACTTTTGCAAGCCCAGCCCCCCATGGCATTTTGGAGTTGTAACCTTTCCCAGCCTACCAATTACATTTTCTTCCTATTCGGACACCAATCATCAATAATGGAATAGTTTAGAGCTTTAACCCACGCTTCCGTAGACATGAAAGGAACACCCATGTCATGATCATCACTGCTTCAACAAGCCGGAGATTCAAAATTTTAAGTTATCTAGTGCAGAATATTATTACACTTTCTACCTCATTTGTGAAAATTAAGCCAGTTTTAGTGTTCAATTCAAAGCCAGGCTTAGTTGTTCCATCGCGTTTGGTTTGATCGTTCTATCTCTCTTTAATTTAATTATTTGTTGTTCTTAGATCATTCGTGTTAAATTAAATCACGTATCTTTATACCGCGGACAAATTGAATTGTTACTCATTTTAAAGGGTAAACATATACAATTCTTGTTTTCCTATTAGAGGATATGTCACGACCCAAAATCCTATCCGGTCGCGATGACGCCTATCGTGGAACTAGGCTAGCCACTATCACATAATTACACATTTCCTTTAATAACATTTCCGAAATCATTAATAATTCCTCATAATAAGTATATAATTTTCTAAATCTTTAAGCAGCATAAATAATCTAACAGTCTATAACCAATCCCCTGAACTGGAGTCAACAGATCACGAGCATCTAAGAGTAATACTAACACTACTAATGTCATAATACAATGTCTCAGAACAAAATACTAAGTACTAAATAAAGGAAGGGAAATGGAGAAGTTGTGGACGCTGGATAGCTACCTCGAAATCCCGAATGTTGACGCCGTACGGTCTCAGATGACTGCTGCTCAGAACCAGTACCTGGATCTGCACACAGAGGTGCAGGGAGTAATGATGAGTACACCAACTCAGTAGTAATGAAAATAAATCAAGTCTGATGATAAGAAACACACTGTAACAAAACATCAATTCACAAATAGTAAAATATTGAGCTCTAACAGTGAAAACATTTAGGCATTATCTTTAAATCCAGTTTTCCGTAAAAATCCTTTGAACACGTATGATTTCCAAAAGCCTCATTAATAAAGATGAAATGAATCATAATCAAAACTCAGCAAAATATCATTATAAACCGCCCATCGGGCCAAATCATCACTCATAATCAGTCACTCAGCACCTCACCATCACTCAGTAACAGTCACTCGGCACCTTACAGTCACTCATGCCTCCCAATCACTCGTTACTCGGCACTCGACACTCGCACTCAGTAGGTACCTGCGCTCCCTGGGGTGTACAGACTCTGGAGAGGCTCCTACAGCCCAAGCGCTATAAATAGCCAAGTCATGGCATCAATCACTCAGGCACTCAGCCTCTCTCATATCATAAATATCCTCACAATATTTTCTCTCCGCCTCACTCAGTCATACACTCTCAACATGCCACCTGGGTCATAAATAAGCGGGGTTCTCGACCCAAAACAACATTTCATTTCAGGAAATGATAATATCACAAATCTGAGTGTCAATCAATTTAACAAGAAAGACTGAGTGCAAAATCATAATTACTACGTGAGGAATATTAGAAAATAGCTCCCAAGGGGTTTAAACAGATTGGCACGAGTCCCCAAACGTGGCTCACATCCCAAATATATCAGAAACATAGTAATACTATTTAACATATGATTTGAAAGCAGTTTCGCAACTCAATAGTTGCCTCAGGAGGAACCAATTTCCAAATTTCCAATCCTTGCACGCCCTACACTCGTCATCCAGTGTGTGCGTCACTCCAAAACAGTGAAATGATGTAAGGTCCGTGGTTTCATACCCTCAGGACAGGATTTAAAGACATTACTTACCTCAAACTAGCCCGAAAAGCTACTCCGCAACACTCTTGCCCCTTGAATCGGCTCCCGAACGCTCCGAATCTATCAAAATCAGATTTATCACATCAAAATACGCTAGGGAGGTGAAACCCAATCGAAAAATATCAACTTTATGCACAATTTCCGAAATTGGTCAAAACCCGACCCCCGGGCCCACGTCTCAGAACTCGATAAAAATTACAAAACTGAAATCCCTATTCTCCCACGAGTTTACCCATATCAAATTTACCAGAATCCGACCTCAAATACCCATTCAAATCATCAAAAGAACTTCCAAACTTTTCTTCCCATTTCCCCCTAATTTTCACTTTGATTCCTCAATTTACATGGTAAAAATCAATACTAATTCATGAAATTAGGCCAAGGGTGATTAAAGAACACTTACCACAAAATCCCACTGAAAATCTCTCCAAAATTCTCCTTCTCCCGAGCTCTCTAATGGTGTTTTGAGATATGGCCTAAAACCCTCGTTTTTAGAACTTAAACTTTCTGCCCAGTGATTCCTTCACTGCGATCGCAGACATCCAGTCGCGATCGCGGAGAGCAATTCCACAGCCTCACTTATTTACCCTACGCGATCGCAAATATCTCCACGCGATCGCGATTCATTATGACTTAAACCCACGCGACCGCGTAGCACAACTGGCTGTTCCCTCACGCGCCCTTCTTTCACTACGCAATCGTGAACCTAGCCACGCGATCGCATTTCACAGAAAACTCAAACCACGCGATGGCAGGAATCCCCTCGCGATCGCGGAAGAGGAAACCAGAGCCAAAAATTACAGCATCATCAACAGTTCTTCTAAGGCTAAACGCACTCCGTTAACTACCCGAAACACACCCGAGGCCCTCAGGACCTAAAAAAAACTACCAACATATCCCATAACATCATTCAAACTTAGTCGAGCCTTCGAAACGCAAAAAACAACACAAACACATCAAATTCAAGCCTATGAACTTTGAAATTCTAAATTCCATCAACAATGCCGAAACCATCCAAATCACCTCCGATTGACCTGAAATTTTGCACACATATCCAAAATGACGTTAAGAACCTGTCCCAACTTCCGGAATCCCATTCCGACCCCGATAGCCTATTTTTCACTGCCGACCGGAAATCGCCAAAAACTAACTTTCGCCAATTCAATCGTAATTCTACACCGGACATCACAAAAACATTCCGAACACACTCCTAAGTCCAAAATCACCTAAAGAATCTATCCGAGCCAAAAAATCCACATTCCGAGATCGTTTACCAATAAGTCAACTCCCGGTTGACTTTTCCAACTACAAGTGCAGATAGAACCGCACCCTATGTACATACCGGCCGATACCTTACTCAAATCTCGCTATAAAACACAGATAGAACCGCACCCTATGCACATACAACCAATGATCACAACTCCTCGAAACACTGAAAGGTAACTCATAGATCACTCCAAAACACGAATAAACTCAATGACAATCGAATGGTACATCCCTCAACAATAGCAATTCGGAGTCAACACTTCTGACTCAGTGCAGAACACACACCCATACTGGCCTACCAATAACTCTAAGTCAACTCTGGTCACCCACAACAGGTAGATAACTCTCCGAAATTTCATAATGACTGAATCATGGCATATACTAACACCTGACTAGCTTTGCTTGCATCCTCGTAATTCATAACTACAAAAATAATCTTTTTATGAAAGCTCCCAGTCTCGAAGTCCCTGAAGTGCACAAATTACTACTCCACTCCACCGCTCGAATATATAACACATCCCTGATACTCAATCATTTCACGAGGGTGTGATGACCCTAAAGGTCATCCTGTGTATATTTGGCTAAATCTGTGTTCCGAGGCCCCTGAAGCCTCCGTTAATCTCACCTCGATATGGGTGCGCAGCTTGGGCGTGTTTCCGGGAAGCTTTTATGTGAAAACTTGATGAAAATGGAATTTTATAATACTTAATTGAATACGGCTGACTTTGGCCAACATTTTTGGTAAACAGCCCCGGGCACGTAAATTGACGGTCCCGGAGGGTCCGTAGGAAAATATGGGACTTGGGCGTATGCCCGGAATCGAATTTCGAGGTCCCAAGTCCGAGAAATGAATTTTTAAATAAAATTGTTTTCTGAAAATAATAAAGACTTTAGAAAATGAACTTTGACGTGAAATCTGTGTTACCGGGCCCGTATTATGGTTCCGGATCCCGGAACAGGTTCAATATGCGTTATTTGAGTTATCTGTGAAATTTGGTAAGGAACGTGCTTGATTTGTCATGTTTCGGATCAGAAACGGGAAATTGAGAGTTAATGAAGTTTTGAGGATTTTCATAGAATTTGAAATTTGGTTTGGAACGTGATTTTATGTTATCGTGGTCCGAATGTGATTCCGAACTGGGAGTAGTTCCGTATGGTCGTTTATAACTTGCCTGCAAAATTTGATGTCATTCCGAGTCGTATAGGTCGGTCCAGCGCATTTTATAGAAATCTAGAGTTTGAAAGTCTTAAGTTATGAATTCAGGGGTTTTGGGATGTGATTTTGAGTTTTAGCTTTGTTTTAGGGTTCCGTGGGCTCGAGCAAGTCCGTATTATGATTTGGGACTTGTTGGTATATTTGGACGGGGGCTCGGGTGGGCCCAGGTGCCTCCCAGACCCCGTACGAGGCCAAAAATACCAGCTAAAAACACTGATGGTGCAGCTGTTGCTGGTGTGACCGCAAGTGCGGTTGCCCAGCCGCAGGTGCAGGACCACTCTTGCGGTCCCAGCCTCGCAGGTGCGCATCTTCCGCAGGTGCAGACCATTTTCCGCAAGAGCGGGACCGCAGGTGCGGCCCCCAACTCTGCAGGTGCGAACCCAGCTCCCCCGACCATTTTCCGCAGGTGCGGCCATTTCCTCGCAGGTGAGGGACCGCATGTGAGGTCCCAGGGTCGCAGGTGCGGAAACCCCTATAGGCAGACTGTTTTTAAAGTGCCAAACTCGGGATTTCTTCATTCCCTTTATACCAAAAACCCCATTAGAGACTTGTGAGATTGGGAGGAGCACACCACAACCTAGCTACTGTTAAGGTAAGTTAATTCCTTCCTAATACTAGTTTCATGCATGCATAATTAATGGGATTACCTACTAAATTAATGGAAAATCAAGAATTGGGTAGTGAATTTAGGGTTCTTGAGAAATTGGCGTATTGTCTGTTTAATGCTATGAATTCCAGTAGAAACTTCATATTAATGATCCTTAGGCTATGGGTGAGTGATTCCTCCGAGAATTTTCGGGATTCGAGCATGCGGGCCCGGGGTCGAATTTTAGTATTTTTGGATGAATAGTAGAAAATGTATAATTAGGCTTTGGAAATTGGTTTATTGAGTATTTATTGATGTTAATAAATCCATTATGTCTAGATATTATCGATTCGGAGTTGGATTCGAGAGGAAAGGCTGTGATTGAGGCTTGACTTGTATTTTTGAACCGAGGTAAGTGTTTGGCCTAACCTTAGCTTGAGGGATTAGGTATAGAGTCTTATTTGCTATGTGTAATTCATGTCCAACGTATAGGCGGGGTGACAAGTGCCTATATGTTGCGGTCAAGCATGCCCGTGAGTAAATTGTGATGAATCATACCATGTCTTAATATTCTCTGTATTATGAGTTATTGGTGATTTAGAAGTGATACCTTGATGTTGTTTCATGACATGGGGAGTTATTGTGTTATTTGTTTCAGTTGAGGCTTTTACTGTTGAAATTGTATTTCTGACGCGAGGTTGGTCGTAGTTGAGTCCCTTGCCGGGACGATAGAATTTTATTGAGTATTTCCATACACTTGAGACTTCTTAATGTTGATTTTCACATTACATTGTTGCATATATATTATTTATCGCACGAGGGGACATGCCGTGCTGATTGTTTATTATTTATCACACGAGGGGACATGCCGTGTTGATCGTTTATTATTTATCGCACGAGGGGACATGCCGTGCTGATTGTTTATTATTTATCACACGAGGGGACATGCCGTGTTGATCGTTTATTATTTATCGCACGAGGGGACATGCCGTGCTGATTGTTTATTATTTATCACACGAGGGGACATGCCGTGTTGATCGTTTATTATTTATCGCACGAGGGGACATGCCGTGCTGATTGTTTATTATTTATCACACGAGGGGACATGCCGTGTTGATCGTTTATTATTTATCGCACGAGGGGACATGTCGTGCTGATTGTTTATTATTTATCACACGAGGGGACATGCCGTGTTGATCGTTGATTATTTATTGCACGAGGGGACATTCCGTGCCGAGTGATTGCGAGATTATGCACGAGGGGACATGCCGTGCCTTTTGCTGTTCATTATCTGTCCTGAGACGTTAAATTCATGCTTTTACTTTTTACACTTCAGTTATTACAGTATTCTACTGTGCTAGCATTTTGTTGCCCCTTTTACCCCCAGCATGTTCTCCCCGTATCTGTTTTACTTGCTTATTTCCGTCAATATTTTTTCCTGTTATTATATAGAATTGCACAGGTACATATATTGTTGTTGGTCCTAGCCTCGTCACTACCTCGCCGAGGTTAGGCTCGGCACTTACTCAGTACATGGGGTCAGTTGTACTGATGCTACACCTGCACTTCTTTATGTTGTGCAGACTACGCAACCGGACCTGGTGGTCACTGACGGTCGGAGAATTCCATCAGTTCATACATGAGACATCGAGGTAGACCCGCAGACGTTCGTGGGCCTTGGCGTCACCTTCTACCCTTCACTTTCAGCTCTTGTCTTATCTTATAGTTTCAAAGACAATGATATGTACTTATTTTCAGACCTTTGTATTTAATAATCTCTTAGACAGTTCGTGAGTACGTGACACCAGTTCTGGGATTTGCATATGGGTTTTATTTCGAAGTTGCTGTATTATTTTTGGTAATTTGTTAACTTTCATATTGTTGACCATCGATGCCTTAGTTATCTTGTTCGTTTTAGCTGTTAATGAGTTTTATGTAGTTCAAACAATGGCTTGTCTAGCGGGTTCAACGTTAGACGCAGTCATGGCCCGAAGGTGGGATTTCGGGTCGTGACAAGTTGGTATCAGAGCCCTAGGTTGCTTAGGTCTTACAGCTCACGGACAAACTTGGTACATTCTGAGGGATCGGTACGGAGACGTCTGTACTTATCCCCAGAGGCTGCAAATATAGGAATAACTTCATATCTTTCATTCTCTATCGTGCAATTTAAATTCTAAATACTAATTGAGTCTCTATTCTACTCTCTCGCAGATGGCGAGGACGCGTGCTTCCTCATCGACCAATCGGCAGCCCGATCCTCCTATTGCATCTCCTATGAGGGGCCGAAGCCGAGGCCGCGCTAGAGGCCGAGGCAGATCTAGAGCAGCAGCTCCAGTTGAGGACCCACAGGTAGACTTTGCCGGTGAGGTTCCTACTCAGACAGTCCCAGTTGGACCAGCTCAGGTCCCATAGGGGTTCATTTCTACCCCGGTGCTTCAGGACGCTCTAGTCCGCTTGGTGGGACTTATGGAAAGCGTGGCTTATGCCAGTTTTCTTCCTACTGCACCAGCTGGTTCTCAGGCTGGGGGAGGGACCCAGACTGTTGTTATTCACACCCCAGAGCAGTTTGCCACTCAAGTTCAGGCTCCAGCACCCCAGACAACTAGAGTAGCTCAGCCGGGTATTGTGGCACCAGCAGTAGAGGGTGCAGTTATGTCAGCAGATGCTTTGTGGAGACTGGATCGGTTCACCAAGTTATTCACTACTACATTTGCTGGTGCACCATCAGAGGATCCCCAGGATTATTTAGACAGTTGTTATGAGGTTCTTCGGAACATGGGCGTTGTGGAGTCCAATGGAGTTGACTTTGCTACTTTTCGGTTGTCTGGCGCAACCAAGACTTGGTGGAGAGACTATTGTCTGACCAGACCAGCTGGGTCTGCACCATTGACGTGGGCTCAGTTCTCCGAGCTATTCTTGGGGAAGTTTCTTCCCATTACTCAGCGAGAGGATCTTCGGAGTCGGTTTGAACGCCTCCAGCAGGGATCTATGTCTGTCACTCAGTACTAGACCAGGTTCATCACTCTAACCAGGCATGCACTTATGATACTCCCCACTGATCGGGAGAGGGTTCAGAGATTTATTAAGGGTTTGGCTCAGCCTATCAGACTTCAGATGGCCAGGGAGACAGGTACTAATATCTCCTTTCAGGATGCAACTGATGTGGCCAGACGCATTGAGATGGTATTATCCCAGGGTGGTGGTCAGGGGTCTGACAAGAGACCTCGTCATTTTGGCCGTTTAAGTGGTGCCTCATATGGAGGCAGAGATTCATTTGGTAGAGGTCATCCCCCTAGACCTTATTAGTCAGCACTCCAGGCATCCCGCAGCGCATCATCAGCTCCCATCAGTGCACCGCCGATTCAGAGTCTTCAGGGTAGTCATTCTGGTCGTCAGGGACAGTTTCAGGGTCAGTATTCTCAGCAGCCGAGGGCTTGCTACACTTTCGGTGGTGTGGGGCATATTTCCAGGTTCTGCCCCCGAGGTTTTGCTGGTTCTCAGCCAACTAGGGGTGGTCGTGGTGCCGGATGTGGAGGTCAGACTCATAGAGGTGGAGGGCATGTCATAAGAGGTAGGGGTCAGCCCGTAGTAGGTAGACCCAGAGATGTTCAGGTTGGAGGGGCTCCGCCCCGTTGCTATGCTATTCCGGCTAGGCCCGAGGCTGAGGCCTTTGACACAGTTATCACAGGTACGGTATCAGTTTGCAGCCGAGATGCTTCTGTGTTATTCGATCAGGGTTCTACTTTCTCTTATGTGTCTTCCTATTTTTCCCCTTATTTGAGCATGTCCCGTGATTCCCTGAGTGCTCCTGTATATGTGTCTACCCCGGTGGGTGATTTTATTGTGGTAGATCGAGTCTACCGTGCTTGCCTAGTAGTTATTGGTGGTATGGAGACCCATGTTGATCTTTTACTTCTGGATATGGTGGACTTTGATGTTATATTGGGGATGGATTGTCTATCTCCCTATCATGCTATTCTGGACTGTCATGCCAAGATAGTGACCTTGGCCTTGCCAGGTGTGCCTAGTTTGGAGTGGAGAGGGACTCCTAGCCATTCTTCAGGCAGAGTTATTTCTTATATGAAGGCTCGGCGTATGGTCGAGAAGGGTTGTTTGGCCTATTTGGCCTATGTTCGTGATTCTAGTGCTAAGGTTCCTTCTATGGAGTCTGTGCCTGTGGTTCGTGAGTTCCCAGAGGTTTTCCCTGCCGACATGCGGGTATGCCACCCGACAGGGATATCGACTTTTGTATCGAGGTGGCTCAGGGCACTCAGCCCATTTCTATTCCTCCATATCGTATGGCCCCGCCAGAGTTGAAGGAATTGAAGGACCAGTTGCAGGACTTGTTGGATAAAGGCTTCATTAGGACTGGTGTTTCTCCTTGGGGTAATCCAGTGTTGTTCGTTAAGAAGAAAGATGGCTCAATGAGGATGTGTATCGACTACCGGCAGTTGAATAAGGTTACTATCAAGAACAGGTATCCTCTGCCGAGGATTGATGATCTATTTGACCAGCTTCAGGGTGCTACATTGTTTTCCAAGATAGACTTGAGATCTGGTTACCATCAGCTGAGTATTAGGGCGTCTGATGTACCTAAGACGACCTTTCGCACTCGTTATGGGCATTATGAGTTCTTGGTGATGTCATTCAGGTTGACAAATGCCCCTGCTGCTTTTATGGAGTTGATGAACCGGGTGTTCAGGCCTTATTTGGACTCGTTCGTTATTGTTTTCATTGATGATATATTGATATACTCTCGCAGC
>ML272335.1:0-18727 GCA_005239495.1 Nicotiana undulata | reverse complement strand
GACGGCCTTTCGCACTCGTTATGGGCATTATGAGTTCTTGGTGATGTCATTCAGGTTGACAAATGCCCCTGCTGCTTTTATGGAGTTGATGAACCGGGTGTTCAGGCCTTATTTGGACTCGTTCGTTATTGTTTTCATTGATGATATATTGATATACTCTCGCAGCTGAGAGGAGCATGAGCAGCACCTTAGAGTCGTCCTCCAGACTCTGAGGGATAGTCAGTTGTATGCCAAATTTTCTAAGTGTGAGTTTTGGTTGAGTTCGGTGGCATTTCTGGGCCATGTTGGGTCGGCAGAGGGTATTCAGGTGGATCCCAAGAAGATTTCGGTAGTGAGAGATTTTCCTAGGCCCACGTCAGCTACATAGATTTGGATTTTCTTGGGCTTAGCAGGTTATCATCGCCGATTTGTGGAGGGCTTTTCATCTATCGCAGCCCCGATGACCAGGTTGACCCAGAAGTGTGCCCAGTTCAGGTGGTCAGATGAGTGTGAGGCGAGCTTTTAGAAGCTCAAGACAGCCTTGACCACGACACCAGTGTTAGTTTTGCCCACAGGTTCAGGGCCGTACACCGTGTATTGTGATGCTTCACGGCTTGGGCTTGGTGGAGTGTTGATGCAGGACGGCAAATTCATAGCCTACGATTCTTGTCAGTTGAAGGTTCATGAGAAGAACTATCCAGTTCATGATCTGGAGCTTGCAACTATTGTTCACGCCTTGAAGATTTGGAGGCATTACTTGTATGGTGTGCCTTGTGAGGTGTTTACGGATCATAAGAGTTTACAGTATCTATTCAGGCAAAAGGAGTTGAACATGAGGCAGAGAAGGTGGTTAGAGTTACTGAAGGATTATGATATTACTATTCTCTATCATCCGGGGAAGGCCAATGTGGTGGCCGATGTTTTGAGCTGGAAGTCAGTTAGCATGGGTAGTCTTGCCTATTTATCAGTTGGAGAGCGACCTCTTGCTTTGGATGTTCAGGCGTTAGCCAACCAATTTGTGAGGTTGGAGGTTTCTGAGGGTTCGTGGAGGTTTCTACAGAAAGACCCCTTGGTTCTGGAAAACGGACAATTACAGGTACCTGGGAGGCAGTGTTTTGGCCCATACCGTCGCTCGTTCTTCATTGTATGATCGTATTCGTGCCAGGCAGTATGATGATCGTTGTTTATGTGCTCTTAGAGATACGGTTCGTCACGGACGTGCCAAGCAGGTCACAGTTGATGCCGAGGGAGTTTTGAGGATGCAGGGTCGTATTTGTGTACCCGATGTGGGTGGCATTTGTGAGTTGATACTACAGGAGGCCCATAGTTCCCGGTATTCTGTTCATCTGGGCGCCGCAAAGATGTACCAGGACTTGCGACAACAATATTGGTGGCGTAGGATGAAGAAGGATATTGTAGCTTGTGTAGCTCGGTGCTTGAATTGTCAGCAGGTTAAGTATGAGCACCAGAGACCCGGTGGTTTGATGCAGCAGATTCAGCTTCCCGAGTGGAAGTGGGAGCGTATCACGATGGATTTTTTAGTTGGGCTTCCACGGACTTAGAGGATGGTTGATGCAGTGTGGGTTGTTGTGGATAGGCTGACCAAGTCAGCACACTTCATTCCTGTGTCGGTTTAGTATTCGACAGAGAAGTTGGCAAAGATCTATATGAGAGAGATTGTCACCATTGCATGGTGTGCCCCTATCCATTATATCAGACCGAGGTACTCAGTTTACCTCCCATTTTTGGAGAGTATTTCAACGAGAGTTGGGCACACATATTGAGTTGAGCACGACATTTCATCCTCAGACGGACGGACAGTCCGAGCGTACTATTCAGATTTTGGAGGATATGTTGCGAGAGTGTGTCATCGACTTTGGTGGATCATGGGATCAATTCTTGCCCTTAATGGAGTTTGCCTACAACAACAGCTATCAGTCAAGCATCCAGATGGCTCCTTATGAGGCATTGTATGGTAGGCGATGTCGGTCTCCAATCGGATGGTTTGATCTGGGAGAGGCTAGGTTATTGGGTTCTGAGTTAGTCCAGGACGCCTTGGACAAGGTGAAGATTATTCAGGATAGACTTCGTACAACCCAGTCCAGGAAAAAGAGTTATGCAGATCGCAGAGTTTGAGATTTGTCTTTCATGATAGGAGATCAGGTGTTCCTTAGAGTGTCGCCTATGAAGGGCGTGATGAGGTTTGGGAAGAAGGGAAAGTTGAGCCCTAGGTACATTGGCCCATTTGAGATTTTGGACAAGGTAGGAGAGGTGGCCTACAGACTTGCCTTGCCACCGCATTTGTCAGCCGTACATCCAGTGTTTCATGTATCTATGCTCCGGAGGTATATTTCAGATCCATCTCATGTTCTTGACTTCAGCGGCGTCCAGTTGGACAAGGGTGTGACTTATGAGGAGGAGCCGATAGCCATTTTAGCTAGGCAGGTTCGTCAGTTGAGATCGAAGAGTTATCCTTCGGTCCGTGTTCAGTGGAGAGGTCAGCCTGCCGAGGCAGCTACTTGGGAGTCCGAGTTCGATATGAGGAGTCGTTATCCCTATCTTTTCTCAGACTCAGGTACTTTTCTATGTCCGTTCGAGGACGAACGTCTGTTTTTAGAGGTGGAGATTGTGATGACCCAAAAGGTCATCCTGTGTATATTTGGCTAAATCTGTGTTCCGAGGCCCCAGAAGCCTCCGTTAATCTCACCTCGATATGCATGCGCAGCCTGGGCGTGTTGCCGGCAAGCTTTTATGTGAAAACTTGATAAAAATGGAATTTTATAATAATTAATTGAATACGGCTGACTTTGGCCAACATTTTTGGTAAACGAACCCGGACCCGTGAATTGACGGTCCTGGAGGGTCCGTAGGAAAATATGGGACTTGGGCGTATGCCCGGAATCGAATTCCGAGGTCCCAAGTCCGAGAAATAAATTTGTAAAGAAAATTGTTTTCTGAAACTAATAAAGACTTTTGAAAATGAACTTTGACGTGAAATCTGTGTTACCTGGCCCATATTATGGTTCCGGAGCCCGGAACAGGTTCAATATGCGTTATTTGATTTATCTATGAAATTTGGTAAGGAACGGGCTTGATTTGTCATGTTTCGGATCAGAAATGGGAAATTGAGAGTTAATGAAGTTTTGAGGATTTTCATAGAATTTGAAATTTTGTTTGGAACGTGATTTTATGTTATCGAGGTCCGAATGTGATTCCAAGACCGGGAGTAGTTCCTTATGGTCGTTTATAACTTGCCTGCGAAATTTGATGTCATTCCGAGTCGTATAAGTCGGTCCAACGCATTATATAGAAATCTAGAGTTTGAAAGTCTTAAGTTATGAATTCAGGTGTTTTGGGATGTGATTTTGAGTTTTAGCATTGTTTTGAGTGTTCCGTGGGCTCGAGCAAGTCCGTATTATGATTTGGGACTTGTTGGTATATTTGGACGGGGGCTCGGGTGGACCCAGGTGCCTCCCGGACCCCACACGAGGCCAAAACAACCAACTAAAAACACTGCTGGTGCAGCTGTTGCTAGTGTGACCGCAGGTGCGGTGTCATAGCCGCAGGTGCAGGACCGCTCATGCGGTCCCAGCCTCGCAGGTGCGCATCTTCCGCAGATGCGGACCATTTTCCATAGGAGAGGGACCGCAGGTGCGGCCCCCAACTCCGCAGGTGCGAACCCAGCTCCCCTGGCCATTTTTCGCAGGTGCGGCCATTTCCTCGCAGGTGCGGGACCGCAGGTGCGGGGACTGCAGGTGCGGTCCCAGGGTTGCAGGTGCGGAAACCCCTGTAGGCAGACTGTTTTTAAAGTTCCAAACTCGGGATTTCTTCATTCCCTTCATACCAAAAACCCCATTAGAGACTTGTGAGCTTGGGAGGAGCACACCACGACCTAGCTACTGTTAAGGTAAGTTAATTCATTCCTAATATTAGTTTCATGCATGCAAAATTAATGGGATTACTTACTAAATTAATGGAAAATCAAGAATTGGGTAGTGAGTTTAGGGTTCTTTAGAAATTGGCGTATTGTCCGTTTAATGCTATGAATTCCAGTAGAAACTTCATATTAATGATCCTTAGGCTATGGGTGAGTGATTCCTCCGAGAATTTTCGGGATTCGAGCATGCGGGCCCGGGGTCGAATTTTAGTATTTTTGGAAGAATAGTAGAAAATGTATAATTAGGCTTTGGAAATTGGTTTATTGAGTATTTATTGATGTTAATAAATCCATTATGTCTAGATATTATTGATTCAGAGTTGGATTCGAGAGGAAAGGCTGTGATTGAGGCTTGACTTGCATTTTGGAGCCGAGGTAAGTGTTTGGCCTAACCTTAGCTTGAGGGATTAGGTATAGAGTCTTATTTGCTATGTGTAATTCATGTCCAACGTATAGGCAGGGTGACGAGTGCCTATATGTTGCAGTCAAGCATGCCCGTGAGTAAATTGTGATGAATCATACCATGTCTTAATATTCTCTGTACTATGAGTAATTGGTGATTTAGAAGTGATACCTTGATGTTGTTTCATGACATGGGGAGTTATTGTGTTATTTGTTTCAGTTGAGGCTTTTACTGTTGAAATTGTATTTCTGACGCGAGGTTGGTTATAGCTGAGTCCCTTGCAGGGACGATAGAATTTTATTGAGTATTTCCATACACTTGAGACTTCTTATTGTTGATTTTCACATTATATTGTTGCTTCTATATTATTTATCGCACGGGGGGACATGCCGTGCTGATTGTTTATTATTTATCACACAAGGGGACATGCTGTGTTGATCGTTGATTATTTATTGCACGAGGGGACATTCCGTGCCGAGTTATTGCGAGATTATGCACGAGGGGACATGTCGTGCCTTTTGTTGTTCATTATCTGTCCTGAAACGTTAAATTCCTGCTTTTACTTTTTACACTTCAGTTATTACCCTATTCCACTGTGCTAGTATTTTGTTGCCCCTTTTACCCCCAGCATGTTCTCCCCGTATCTGTTTTACTTGCTTATTTTCGTCGATATTTGTTTCCTGTTATTATATAGAATTGCACAGGTACATATATTGTTGTTTGTCCTAGCCTCGTCACTACCTCGCCGAGGTTAGGCTCGCCACTTACTCAGTACATGGGGTCGGTTGTACTGATGCTACACCTGCACTTCTTTATGTTGTGCAGACTACGCAACCGAACTTTGTGGTCACTGACGGTGGAACATTCCATCAGTTCATACAGGAGACATCGAGGTAGAACCGCAGACGTTCGTGGGCCTTGGCGTCACCTTCTACCCTTCACTTTCAGCTCTGTCTTATCTTATAGTTTCAAAGACAGTGATATGTACATATATTGTTGTCGGTCTTAGCTTCGTCACTACCTCGCCGAGGTTAGGCTCGGCACTTACTCAGTACATGGGGTCGGTTGTACTGATGCTACACCTGCACTTCTTTATGTTGTGCAGACTACGGAGCCGGACCTGGTGGCCACTGACGGTCGGAGCATTCTATCAGTTCATACAGGAGACATCGAGGTAGACCCGCAGACGTTCGTGGACCTTGGCGTTACCTTCTACCCTTCACTTTCAGCTCTGTCTTATCTTATAGTTTCAAAGACAGTGATATGTACTTATTTTCAGACCTTTGTATTTAGTAATCTCTTAGACAGTTCGTGAGTACGTGACACCAGTTCTGGGATTTGCATATGGGTTTTATTTCGAAGTTGCTGTATTCTTTTTGGTAATTTGTCAATGTTCATATTGTTGACCATCGATGCCTTAGTTATCTTGTTCGTTTTTGCTGTTAATGAGTTTTATGTATTTCAAATGTTGGCTTGTCTAGCGGGTTCAACGTTAGACGTAGTCATGGTCCGAATGTGGGATTTCGGGTCGTGACAGAGGGATACCCCTAAAATTCTTCCGTGACACCAAGCAACCTTGAATATCAACAATGATCCAACAGAAGAGCGTCGTAACACCAATGAAGCACCCTTAACCCAACACATTGCCCTTTCTGGATGTATACCCTCATCAAGCCACCCAATAGTGGTATCCTTTACTCTGAAATTGTCAGTGCTGACCTTCCTTCCAGAACTGAATCGTGACCTCACCTATGCCACTCTCCACTATACACAAAATACCGCATACACCATGCAATCCTATGATACATATGAGAACTTCATGCTCCCTTCCTAGCCACAAACAACTACTTACCCAACTTGTCCAGAACTTTCCATTGATCCCATTTAGAAGCAAAATCATTATACATCACATGGCCCTCACGCCAGTAGAAATATACATTTCTAACCGTGGTAAAAACCCTCAAGAACTATCTGAATCCCATTTGTACAACACCAAACCGTCAGGATTGAATCCTTCCAACTCAACCAAGCTACGCATGCCACCAAATCCCAAGATAATTGCTAAGAAACACCTGTAACAACTCATTACTTCATAACACCCATAGAACTAATCATATCCCTTATCGTTTATCATGTTGATCCGACCTACTACCAAGCTGTCATATTCATTCAAGTTCCTTCTGACTTACCTTCGCATTGATACTTCTTCTTGCTATAATACCGCAATTCTCAATCCAGACTCACCGCACGAAACCCGAGCATAAAATATAATGTCTAAGGCTCATAAGTTGTTGAGTACTCCCTCAAATATCCCCCAAAGCACCCCATTAGAAATACTTACCCTGAAGAGACTTCCTGCGAGTTTAAAGTCATTATCTTCACTTTCCTGATACTGATGGATAGAATCCATGATAAGGTAAATACACCACAAGCCTTGACACCTTCCCCGTAAATCTCAGTTCTAGCCCCTTTCACACCTTGAAGATCCTCAATCGCTACATATAACCTTGAATTCGTCTGAACCATTCTCGAACGTCATTCACTCTAAGCAATTTCAATTACACTAACCAAGTAAACAAAACGACCTGACCCCGCTTGCAAACCACATACTAGGAAAGTAATCCACACCTTTGAAGTAACAAGCACACTCATACATTGCGCACACTACACTTACCAGTACAACTTAATCATTCAGTAAATTCCATTATCCGTAAAGTACATTACAACCTGTATCGAAGAAATTCCATTACTCGAGTCATTCCCAGACTCCACCTCTGCAGGTCATAACTAATTCACCAACATACCTTGAACCGAAATCAATACAACACATAATCGTGTAATCAACTTATCATTAGCGGACTCCCCCACTTTGCTAAAAACCAAAGATCAAGACAAACAATAACTCACGATGCCCATACACTATCACTGCCACCATACTGTGGTGAGGTTCAACTAAATCCTTCATAAGCTCATATGACCCAAACCATCTAACTCTCACATCGTATGCAAATCTCGCATCCACCATTGTAATGGTCATGCCAGCTCCCATAAGCGATCTAACCTCAAATTACAACATACATCATTTACTAGTAGAAGAGAACTTACTACAGATCAACATAAGGATCACACACCTCAGGACAACCCGCAGGAGATACCCCTGCCTGCTTAGCCTCAAACTGATATCTCTCTATACATTTCCGAGGATCAGAGCTATTACGCAATCGCTTTACCCTCCTATGTTAGAACACAACTAATTCCTGCCCTCGAGACTTCACAATAAGCGGTAAGAACTTGAAGCTGGTGGCAGTACTAACACTGGAGCTGGGGTCCAAGAAATCTTGAGCTTCTGGAAGCTCTACCCCACTCGTCTGACAACATGTATACCTTCACTGGACACCACGTGTCCCAAGAATGCCACTGAACTGAGCCAAAATTTACACTTGGAGAACTTTGCTTAGAGCTTCTCCTCCCTGGATCCTTATAATACCATCATCAAATGCTGAGTATGCTACCCCTAGCTACGTGAGTACGCCAGGATGCCATCAATAAATACAATAAAAAAGGAGTTATAACACGGCTGAATGCACCGTTAATCAAATACATGAACGTTGCTGGGGCATTGGTCATCTCAAGAGACATCACCAGGAACTCAGAACACAACAGGAATATCCACTTCACTCCACAACTAAACTACACGGGAGGTCTTTCAATACACTCACAACTCGGGGCAATATTCTAACTCAAGAAAAAAGTCAAATACTCAATGGTTCTTGCTACATCTCCCGCCAATTCATTTTGTCACAATCAAACAACCTGAACACATCTAACCATCAAATCAAACTCACCATATAGTCATCTAGTCACAAAGTCCCATCAATAAGGACACAAACGGACATAAAAGTCCCCAAATGCACGTGCTCACACAAATAAAATTCTCAGCACTCTAGCCACAGACAAAATCCGGCCTTAAGTCCTCTAGACTGGCCCATTATTAACATGCTAAAAATCACATCTCATTCATCGAAGTCACAAGCCGTCGATGTACAGCTAATACCAAGCGCTTACGTGCGAATTCGAATACACGAAAGGAATTCAAGGAGTTACGCTTTTGGCTGAATAAAATGGATTCACACGACAAGATTTCAAGAATGTGGGATGTTTCCTAAGGGTTCTGCAGCCTCTCGAAGATAAGTACCTACGTCTCCGTACCGATCCGCAAGACTCTACTAAACCTGCTCATGATTGTTGAGTCCTATGTAACCTAGTGCTTTGATACCAACTTGTCACGACCCCAAATCCTATCCGATCGTGATGGCGCCTATCGTGGAACTAGGCTAGTCACTATCACATAATTACATATTTCCTATAATAACATTTCCCGAAATCATTAATAATTCCTTTTAATAAGTATATAATTTTCTAAATCTTTAAGCAGCATAAATAATATAACAGTATATAACCAATCCCCAGAACTGGAGTCAACCGATCACGAGCATCTAAGAGTAATACTAACACTACTAATTTCATAATACAATGTCTCAGAACAAAATACTAAGTACTAAATAAAGGAAGGGAAATGGAGAAGTTGTGGACGCTGGACAGCTACCTCGAAATCCTGAATGCTGACGCCGTACGGTCTCAGATGACTACCGCTCAGAACCAGTACCTGGATCTGCACACAGAGGTGCATGGAGTAATGATGAGTACGCCAACTCAGTAGTAATGAAAATAAATCAAGTCTGATGATAAGAAACACACAATAACAAAACATCAATTCACAAATAGTAAAATATTGAGCTCTAACAATGAAAACATTTAGGCATTATCTTTAAATCCAGTTTTCTGTAAAAAATCCTTTGAACAAGTATAATTTCCAATGTTTCGCAGTAATATTTCAAAAAGCCTCAGTAATAAAGATGAAATGAATCATAATCAAAACTCAGCAAAATATCATTATAAACCGTCCCTCGGACCAAATCATCACTCATAATCAATCACTCAGCACCTCACCATCACTCAGTAACAGTCACTCAACACCTCACAGTCACTCATGCCTCCCAATCACTCGTCACTCGCACTCAGTAGGTACCTGCACTCATTGGGGGTGTACAGACTCTGGAGGGGCTCCTACAACCCAAGCGCTATAAATAGCCAAGTCATGGCATCAATCACTCAGGCACTCGGCCTCTCTCATATCATAAATATCCTCACAATATTTTCTCTCGGCCTCACTCAGTCATACACTCTCAACATGCCACCCGGGCCATAAATAAACGGGGTTCTCGACCCAAAACAACATTACATTTCAGGAAATGATAATATCACAAATCTGAGTGTCAAACAATTTAACAAGAAAGACTGAGTTCAAAATCATAATTACTACGTGTGGAATATTACAAAATAGCTCCCAAGGTTTAAATAGATCGGCACGAGTCCCCAAACTTGGCTCACATCCCAAATATATCAGAAACATAGTAATACTATTTAACATATGATTTGAAAGCAGTTTCGCAACTCAATAGTTGCCTCAGGAGGAACCAATTTCCAAATTTCCAATCCGTGCACGCCCTACACTCGTCATCCGGTGTGTGCGTCACTCCAAAATAGTGAAATGATGTACGTCCGGGGTTTCATACCCTCAGGACAGGATTTAAAGACATTACTTACCTCAAACTAGCCCGAAAAGCTACTCCGCAACACTCTTGCTCCTCGGATCGGCTCTCGAATGTTCCGAATCTATCAAAATCAGATTTATCACATCAAAATACGCTAGGGAGGTGAAACCCAATCGAAAAATATCAACTTTCTGCACAATTTCCGAAATTGGTCAAAACCCGACCCCTGGGCCCACGTCTCGGAACTCGATAAAATTTACAAAACTGAAATCCCTATTCTCCCACGAGTTTACCCATATCAAATTTACCAAAATCCGACCTCAAATACCTATTCAAATCATCAAAAGAACTTCCAAACTTTTCTTCCCATTTCCCCCAAATTTCCACTTTGATTCCTCAATTTACATGGTAAAAATCAATACTAATTCATGAAATTAGGCCAAGGGTGATTAAAGAACACTTACCACAAGAATCCCACTGAAAATCTCTCCAAAAATCCTCCTTCTCCCGAGCTCTCTAATGGTGTTTTGAGATATGGCCTAAAACCCTCATTTTTAGAACTTAAACTTTCTGCCCAGTGATTCCTTCACTGCGATCACGGACATCCAGTCGCGATCGCGGAGAGCAATTCCACAACCTCACTTATTTACCCTACGCGATCGCGAATATCTCCACGCGATCCCGATTCATTATGACTTAAACCCACTCGATCGCGAACCTATCCACGCAACCGCGTAGCACAACTGGCCACTCCCTCACGCGCCCTTCTTTCACTACGCGATCGCGAGCCTGGCCACGCGATCGCACTTCACAGAAAACTCAAACCACGCGATCGTGACCTCCCCTACGCGATCGTGTACTACAAAATTCCGTCCTCCCCAACCTATACCTACGCGATCACAGGAATCCCCTCGCGATCGCGGAAGAGGAAACCAGAGCCAAAAATTACAGCAGCATCAGCAGTTCTTCTAAGGTCAAACGCACTCCGTTAACTACCCAAAATACACCTGAGGCCCTCGGGACCTCAACCAAACCTACCAACATATCCCATAACATCATTCAAACTTAGTCGAGCCTTCGAAACACCAACAACAACACAAACACATCAAAATCACATCAAATTCAAGCCTATGAACTTTGAAAATTTTAAATTCCACCAACGATGCCGAAACCATTCAAAACACCTCCGATTGACCTAAAATTTTGCACACATATCCAAAATGACGTTATGAACCTGTCCCAACTTCCGGAATCCCATTCCGACCCCGATAGCCTATTTTCCATTGCCGACCAGAAATTGCCAAAAACTAACTTTCGCCAATTCAAGCCTAATTCTACACCGGACATCACAAAAATATTCTGAACACACTCCTAAGTCCCAAATCACCTAACGAAGTTGTCCGAACAAAAAAAAATCCGCATTCTGAGATCGTTTACCAATAAGTCAACTCCTGGTTGACTTTTCCAACTACAAGGCTACCTTAAGAGACTAAGTGTCTCAATTCTCACCACAACCGCTCCGAACCCGAACCATCCGACTCCAACACATCATACACAGTATAACCAATACATGACAAGGAAGAAACAGAAATAATAGTGCAAAATCTACGGAACGACCGGCCGGGTTGTTACAGGATACCTCGGCTTTATGAAGTATTAAAATATGTGAACAAAAAATAATACAGAAATAAACATACAACTAAAGGGTTCACTCAAGCCCGAAGCAATTAAAATGGACACAACACACTACTGAGATAACGGTTGTCCGGTCTGGTGGATTAATCAAAAGTATTTTATAGGTAGACGGGAAATGTTAATGGAATAAGGATATTATTGAATTGGATGATGAAGATTTATTTAAATACATATGTTATGTATTCATTTTACTTGTTGCAGATATCAAATTTAGATAAGGTTTCTTTTAACCCGTCAAGTCCATACTTGACAAAAAATCATTAATAAAATATAATAATTTTGACACATAGAGAAGATATATCAAACTTTCAATTTTTTTTTTTTGAGAATCATCCATAGATCGGTTTTTCTATCTTGCATATTGGTTTATTAGACTTATTCATTCATTGTATCTAACAGATGAAGCACACATAATTTCTTTTTACGAGGAGCTGCTATGATTTGTACAAATTGGATCTTTTAGTATTACTTCATCCGGTCCAAAATAAGTGATTTTTTTAGATTTGAAGAATGAATTAATTACTTTTTTCTACATTGTCCTTGGAGTAAATTGTTAATGTTTGTTAATGAGTTGGATATATTGAAAGGAGGAAAATTGTTAATGTTTGTTAACAGGTACACCCAACGTAGCAAGAACAAAAAAAAAACCCTTTTTTTTCTCTGCCTTCTCTCTAGAATAGGCGATTTTTAGAGAGAGAGAAAGCTTCGAAACTGCTGCTATGGCCAATTTGGTCGTTAGGCAGCCACCTCCGATGGGTGGCCTGCCACCACACCCTCCCCCCAACATAACCCAGCCCCCTACATTACAAAATCCTACTGCCCAGTCAACAGCGAGTCAAAACGACAATGCCCAGCCCACTTCGTACGTGAATAGTGCTGCCCAGGCGATATTGAACCAAGGAAATTCGACGCAGACCATGGATTATGCAAAGGCTGTTAACCCAGCGACTACCAAGGCTGCCATGAACGTTCAAACTCCAGCTGTTGAGCCTATCCCAATGAGACGTGCAATGTTTTTACAAGGACAGCCCATGATTAAGTTTATGGCGTCGGAGGTCGATCGTATGAATATAATCGAAGGATTAAAATATGCTGTTGTTTGTAAGTTCTCATATGGCTGGCCAGAAATACAAGAACTACGTAAAATCATACCAATGCAATGCAGCATCAAAGGTGAGTGTAATATCGGCTTGTTACAAGATAGACATTTGTTGGTCCGCTTAACGTTATGGCAAGATATCCTTAAATTAATTCTAAAGCAGTATATTACGTTAAAGATAAGTTTGGAGAAGAATACCAATTTCGAACTTTACTATATGACTCAAGGTTCAAACCTGAAGAAGAGACCCCAAAGGCGATGGCTTGGATCTCTTTTCCAAATTTGAACCCGACTTTCTTCGTAAAAGAATGTTTATTTTCAATTGCATCAGCTGTGGGTAATCCATTACACTTGGATATGGCTACTGTCAACAAAACGAGGCCAAGCTGTGCTCGTGTTAAAGTCTTGGTGAATATGTTAGCTACTCATCCTAAGAAAGTTCGAATAGACATAGAAGATGATGTTACAGGTGAGATATTGACGGAGTGGATTAATATTAGATATGATTACCTCCCTAAATATTGTAGAGAGTGTAAGCTGCAAGGGCATGAAATGATTGAGTGCAGGAGATTACATCTTGAACTTATGCAAAATAGAGAGAAACCACAAGTTGAAGATGCAGGACCAGTGATACAACAGAACAAATAAAAAGAAAGAGAGCCTGCTCCTATAATGATCGTGTCCAGTGGTCGAGTTGTTGGAAACCTAGGACAACATTGGAAAGAAGTTAGAGATAATAGAAATAGGGGCAAAGGAAAGCAAGGCGAAGGAGAAAATCAAGCAACAAAAGAAATTGTACCTGCTCAGAAACATCCTGCAATAATTCCTCAACAAGTTCACACTACAAATCAGTTTGCACTCCTGGAAGCTGACAATAATGACTCCAATGACAGCAACCAGTTGGTTCTAGTGGAGGCAGATAGTGCTCAACACCAATTGGCCTTGCTGGAGAGGGTTTTTGATCAAATCCCTGTGCAACACAACATATTAAATGCATCAACAACTGCTTATAACCCACAAACTCCTAGAGTTATCAAGACTAAGGAGCAGGCTACTAAGAAGAACAACACACCAAGGAAGGGTCCTAACCCTGTGATACCTAACGCTAACTCAACTGCTCCTAATGCTAAGTCAGCAAATCATGAAGGTCACACAACAGGTGGAAAGAAAGATGGAGGTGTTCAAAATAAGGAGTCAACTGCACTTTGGGTGCAGAGGACTTTCAAGGATAATTTGGTGGCAATTAACACCTCATGTCAGGATATCCCTTCACAAGAAACTGGAGTTGAGATTGCACTGAAAGACAGAGATATGGAACATGTTGAAGACCCAGACTTTGAGAAATTCCAAAACAATGACAAGGTAAATTGGCAGGGAGGTAGGCTATGGCAAGATCAAATTGAAGGAGACCCACAGGAAGGAATTATTCCGGATGCGATGCCAAGTGAAGATGAGATAGGAGGGGATTCAACAAATGAGGAAGATCAGAATGTGAATGATGGAAACAAAGCCAAACAACCTATTGAAGTTCCTAAGTTAACTGGACCTGAATCAAGTTTTGGACAGGTGCAGAACAAGGAAGGAATGGGTGAAGAGAGTGGAATTCTTGATGTTTCTGGAGTTCCTGATGATCCATGAGACCCTGGTGGAACAATAAATGCATAAGGAGGGGAGTTTCACTGCTTACAGGAAACAAAAGATGACACAGCAAATAAAGTGTCAGCTATTATTCCCACAAATGCAGCAGCAGATGAAATTCCATTAAAACAGGTGCAGAACATTGCTACTACTGGAGATAAATCAGTGGTCAATAAACAGCAAAATGTAGACCGGGATACAGCTGAAGAAGAGGGTAATAGATTGGAAGAAAATTATGGAAGAGACATGGATGAAGAGTCATCTGCACAAAACTTTCTCAAAGTGGCAAAAGAGGTAGACATATCACCTAGACAGATGGAGAAGGGAAGATCAGCAGCCAAAACTAAAAGAAAGCAAAACAAAGAGCAACCAATTGCACCATCAGCAGGAGTTCAAACTCGAAGGACATTATCTAAATCACAAAATCAATAATGGAAGCAATAATTTGGAATGTAAGGTCTGTTAACACAATGCAGGCCTTTGAAAGATTGATAACAATGCATAGACAACACCACTTTGAATTCATTGGAATATTAGAGCCAATGCAACAATCTAACAAAATTGAGAGATACAGGAGGAGAATTGGATTAGCACATGCTATAGCTAATGTTTCTAATAATNGCAATCTAACAAAATTGAGAGATACAGGAGGAGAATTGGATTAGCACAGGCTATAGCTAATGTTTCTAATAAGATCTGGGCCTTTATTGATGAAGTCTTTGATGTAACAATAGTTTATAACCTGGTGCAGCAGTTAACATTGAGGCTAGTTCATACTGAGACACATGTGTAGTTGATGCTCACATTAGTATATGCTAAGTGTGATGCTACTGACAGAATAGAGTTATGGGATTCCATGTACTACCTAGCAGAAGACATGATAGTGCCTTGGCTCGTAGGAGGTGACTTCAATGTAATTTGGGATGAGGAAGAAAAATTTGGAGGATTACCTGTTACACTGAATGAGATTGATGACTTCAGACACTGTATGCATACTTGTAATCTAACAGACCTGTGTTTCAAAGGAAGTATATTCACTTGGTGGAATGGAAGATCTGATGAGGATTGCATTTTTAAAAGATTAGACAGGTGTTTTGGCAACACTGAGTTGCAGCAGACTTTCCCTGGGTTAGAAATCACTCATTTATCAAAAATAGGATCTGATCATCGTCCTATGTTGCTTAACTGTGATATTGAGGCTACCACAATCAAGAAGCCATTTAAATTTCTCAATTTCTGGATTAAACAGTCTACCTTTAAGGAGGTAGTCAAAGAAAATTGGACAGTGGACTTTTGTGCAAGTCCATTTGTGATATTCAATCACAAAATAAAGAAACTAAAGAAAGCATTGTCTGTATGGAGTAAGGCAACCTATGGTGATATATTCCAGAAGATAGCAAGTCTAGAAGAGGTGGTTCTGGTACATGAAAGGGAATTTGAGGCTGCTCCAACACAAATGAACAGACAAAGGCTTCAGAAGGTTCAAGCTGAGATGATAAAATACTTGGCTATAGAGGAACAATTCTGGAAACAAAAGGCTGGAATGGCTTGGTTCAAAGATGGAGATTGAAATACGAAGTTTTTTCATATTCAAGTCAATGGGAGAAGGAAGAGACTCAAGCTGAAAAGAATACAGAATAATATGGGACAATGGATTGAAGATGAGGAACAAATTGCTACTGAGGCAGTGAACTTCTACAAAGATCAATTTAGTGAAAGTGTGGTGCCTTCTAATTTCCAAATACTGGATCATGTCCCTGCCATGATTGATGACACACAGAATCAACATTTGATGAAACTACCTACAAAACAAGAAGTGAAGACAACAGCTTTTGGACTGAGTGGAGATTCAGCTGGTGGACCCGATGGTTTCACAGGAGCTTTTTTCCATAGTTGCTGGGATA
The DNA here is from genome assembly GCA_005239495.1 of Nicotiana undulata. Taxonomy (NCBI): domain Eukaryota; kingdom Viridiplantae; phylum Streptophyta; class Magnoliopsida; order Solanales; family Solanaceae; genus Nicotiana; species Nicotiana undulata. The sequence goes on along the minus strand of ML272335.1, from coordinate 2,457 downwards.
TAGTTGAGGAAGATATATTTAATATGGTGCTGGCATTCTTTAGTGGACAACAATTACCCAGGGAAGTCACTCATACAAACATTGTTATGTTACCTAAAAAAAAAAGAAGTGAGTACATTTGCAGATATGCGACCTATAAGCCTCAGCAATTTTGTTAATAAAATATTCTCGAGAGTGATTCATGATAGGTTGGCAAGTCTGCTGCCTAACTTAATTTCTGAGGAACAAGCAGGCTTTGTGAAGGGGAGGAGTATAGTGGAAAATGTCTTACTTACACAGGAGATCATAACAGATATAAGGTTGAGAACAAGGTTTGGGTCAAATGTAGTGATGAAGTTGGACATGGCAAAGGCATATGACAGACTATCTTGGTTATTATTGACCAAGGCTCTGAGGAAAATGGGATTTGATGAAGGCTGGATTGGAATGATCTATGATCTGATTAGTAACAACTGGTACTCTATACTTGTGAATGGACAACCTCATGGTTTTTTCAAGTCATCAAGGGGAGTTAAGCAAGGTGATCCTCTATCTCCTAGTTTATTCATACTGGCTGCAGAAGCTTTGTCTAGAGGATTGAACTCATTGCATCAAATTCAAAACTTCCATGGATTTGGATTACCTAAATGGAGTCCAAGGATCAATCACCTGGCATATGGCGATGACACAATAATATTCTGCTCTGCTGATGCATTCTCTCTAACCCTGGTCATGAGAGTACTAGGTGCATATGAAGAAGGATCTAGACAGCTGATCAACAAAAGTAAATCAACTGTATACATACACCACTTGGTTGAGGAGGATATAGTAACTGGGGTGGAAAGAATCACTGGAATCACAAGGCAAGAATTCCCATTTACATACCTGGGCTGTCCAATATTTTATGCAAGAAGGAAGGCAGATTACTACCAAGGACTGATCACTAAGGTTATGAATAAGTTGCAATCATGGAAGGGTAAATTGTTGTCAATAGGGGGAAGGGCAGTACTTATCAAAAGTGTACTTCAGAGCATGCCAGTCCACCTTCTATCAGCAGTCAACCCTCCTAATAATGTCATTAACAAGCTTCATAAGCTATTTGCTCAGTTTTTTTGGAGTAGTAACATAGGAGGTACTTCAAGGCATTGGGCATCTTGGACTAATTTGTGTATGCCAGTAGAAGAAGGAGGCATTGGGTTCAGATCTCTTCATGATGTATCAAAGGCCCTATTCTGCAAGCTATGGTGGAATTTTAGAACCAAGCCTAGTCTTTGGAGTTCATTTATGTGCCAGAAATACTGCAAGAAACTAAATGCAGTCATTGTCCCATGGAGGAAAGGATCACATGTTTGGAGGAAAATGACTGAATGTAGAGACATAATGGAGCACCAGATCTTGTGGAAACCAATAATGGGATCAGCTCTATTTTGGTATGACAATTGGACTGGTCTTGGAGCACTTTATTTTCTGGTACCTCATGACTTTGGAGTGGATGAAGATCTTCATAATGTGTGGGATTTGGTAGAAAACAATTCATGGAATGCTGAGAGACTCTATGATGCTTTACCAGAAGACTTGGCACAACACATTGTTGACCATATCCCACCTCCTATTCATCACAACACACTAGATATACCTATTTGGATGCTGGACAGTAGAGGAAAGTTTACAGTGAAAACAGCTTGGGATTACTTGAGGAGGAGGAATCACACTAGAATGGCCTATGAGAAAATCTGGGTGAAAGGACTACCATTCAAAATAAGCTTCTTCATGTGGAAAGTATGGAAAGCTAAGCTACCACTAGATGATTTTATGAGAAGGCTTAGGTATTTAATGGCTTCAAAATGCCGGTGTTGTGCTGAACCAAAAGAGGAGACCTTGACTAACTTGTTTTACACATCTAATGCAGCTAAATCTGTTTGGAAATATTTCCTACCTAGAGCTGGGATTGCAGTAGATGGGTTGACATTGCACCAGGCCATCATTAAATGTTGGACAACTCCAGTTATTCCTAGACTTAAACCAATCCTACAGGCTTTACCTTCATGTATTGTATGGGAATTATGGAAGCGTAGGAATAGTTTGAAACATGGGGAAGTTGTTTCAGTTAATAAGGTAATATATCAGGTATCCTCTACATTGCAAGCTCTGGTCCAAGTGAGGAAACCAGGCCTGAAGGTGCCCCATAGGTGGACAGAATTACTTGAAGTATTGCAGCAATACACCCCTAAGTTGAAATGGGAGAAAATAGTATGGGAATGCCCTGAAGAAGGTTGGATCAAAGTTAATTGTGATGGTGCAAGTCGAGGGAACCCAGGAAGAAGTTCTATAGTATTTTGCTTAAGAGATGAGTGTGGAGATGTTAGGTATGCAGCAGGAAGGAAAATAGGAGGAGAGTCTAATAATGTGGCTGACGCAACTGCAATGGTGGAGGCACTGAGAATGTGCAAGGAACTAAGCTATATGCAAATCTGGGTT
>ML272334.1:17922-29244 GCA_005239495.1 Nicotiana undulata | reverse complement strand
TCTGGCTATTAAGGTTCAGGGAGCGTCATTGTGGTCAGATGATGGATTATGCGGTGTAGGGTGATGATTCAGCAACGATACACAGTTGTGTTCCGGTGCCTCGTGTGGTAGTTGACGTGGTGTTCACATATTAGAAGCAGGCGTGTCCGAGAATTTCAAGTGTTGGAACTGGGGTCTGATTTATTATATGGATAACAGGGAATATCTTCAGATTTTATCAAGCTAAGGTGCTCAACTGGGTTGTGGTAGCACGGGCAGGTGCACGAGGGCTTAAACAGTGATTTCAGATAACTCTGGGGCGGTTCATGGCACGTTCGAGGACGAATGCTTGTTTAAGTGGGGGAGAATGTAACGACCTGACCGGTCGTTTTGAGATCCAGTGCATCGTTTAGCAGTTGGGAGTCATGAACAACTTCATTTCGGGTATTGTGACTTGTGTGTATTGTCAGAGTTGAAATTCAGGAGGTTTGGAGTTAAATTTAAAGGAAAATTTTCATTTCAGAAGCCTTAAGTTGAAGAAATTGAGTAAGACTGTAATCTTGAGTAAACGACCTCGGAATCAGGATCCGAAGGTTCCAGCAGGTTCATATGATGATTTATTACTTGGGTTTATGTCCGTAACGGGTTTTGGATAACCCAGGAGCAGTTCAACGCATATTGTGGAAAGTCAGTATTTTAAAGAAATTTCCTAAGTTTGACTTGAAGTACATTTCAATGATATTGATATCCGTTTGGAATTCCGAGTCTGGGAATAGCTCCGTATGGTGATTCAGGAGTTGGGGGCGCGATCGGAAGTGAATTCGGATATCCGAAAGTCAATTTAAGGTTATTTGGCTAAAGATAGAAAACTAAAGGTTTTTGAAGAATTCGACCGGAAATGGAAATTTTGATACCGGGGTCGGAATGCAATTCCTGAAGTTGGAGCAGGTATGTAATGTCGAATATGACTTGCCTGCAAAATTTGAGGTCAATCGAACGTGGTTTGATAGGTTTCGGCGTCGGATGTGAAAGTTAGAAATTTCAAAGTTCATAAAGTTGAATTTTAGTGCGATTCATGATTTCGGCGTTGTTTGATGTGATTTGAAGCCTCGAGCAAGTTCGTGGGGGTGTTATGGGACTGAGTCGTGTGATTTGGACGGGGTCCTAGGGGCCTCGAGTGTGTTTCAGGGTGGTTTCGGGTCATTTCAGAGTGAATTTGCTGTTGCTGATTTATGGTGTCGCTGGTGTTCTATGCGATCGCAGCCTTAGCTATGCGATCGCGGAGAAGGAATTGAGGGGCAAGGATATTTGGCCTATGCGATTGCAGGAGGTGCAACGCGATCGCATAGGAGGATGAAATGTCCCCATAGGTGTTCTACATGCTGTGTGTAATTGTTTGTGGGGGTTACGTACGCACCAAGTGACGAGAGTCCGTACGTAGCAGCTATTATTGTTATGTCCGGGTAGTTAGGCCTCACATCATGCCTTGTGTTCTCCTTGTTATGAGCTGTATGTTATGAAGTCCTGCTATGTGTAGTTTTGCTCCTCTGAGATTTCGTGGAATTTAAAATAATATAAAAATAATTATTTTACGGAAATAAAATGAAAAGAATTGTTTTACGGAAAATAACATGAAAAGAATTGTTTTAAGGAAAATAATATAAAAAGAATTGTTTTACGGAAAATAAAATGAAAAGAATTGTTTTACGGAAAATAAAATGAATAGGAGTGTTTTACGAAAAATAAAATGAAGAGAATTATTTTACGGAAAGTAACATTAAAGGAATTGTTTTACAGAAAATAAGATGAAAAGAATTATTTTACAGAAAGTAATATGAAATTATGAAATATATGGGAGCGGGCCGTACGCCACGGCGGAATTGAAGTGAAATTATGAAATATATGGGAGCGGGCTGACGCCACAGCGGAATTGAAATAGAATTATGAAATATATGATAGCGGGCCGTACGCCACGGCAGAATTGAAAAGAAATTGTGAAATATATGGGAGCGGACCGTACGCCACGGCGGAATTGAAAAGAAATTGTGAAATATATGGGAGCGAGCCGTACGCCACAGCGGAATTGAAATGAAATTATGAAATATATGGGAGTGGGCCGTACGCCACATCGGAATTTAAAAGAAATTGTGAAATATATGGGAGCGGGTCGTACGCCACGGTGGAATTGAAAAGAAATTGTGAAATATATGGGAGCGGGCCGTACGCCACGGCGGAATTGAAAAGAAATTGTGAAATATATGGGATCGGGCCGTACGCCACGACGATTGTAGAAAATTACCTTATGGGAGCGGGCCGTACGCCACGACGGATCTAAGAATTTGTGATTATTGTTTTCATTCGGTGGTCTTACTTTTGAAAGTGCTTTATTGTTTAAGTTCAGTAACTGTTTGGATTTTTCGGTTCTCAGTACGTGTACTTGTTGCTTATTTCCCTGACATGCCTACCATATTTCATCATATTTTATCATATGTTATTACTGCTGGACCCTAGTGAGTATCGAGTCGACCTCTCGTCACTACTTCTTCGAGGTTAGGCGGGATACTCACTGGGTACATATATGTATATGTACTCATGCTACACTTTCTGTGCATTTTGTTGCACAGGTACCTTCATAGTTCAGCGATTGGTTTGGAGACTTGCTCGGGCTGCATTCGTCCGGAGGCGTTCCGCAGTTGACAGAGTCTCCTTCTTTCTATATCTTTACATTGTATCTCTATTCCTTTTGTCCCATTTATTTCTCGGACAAGAGTTGTATAATTGTATAAATTCTTAGAAACTGCTCATGTACTTGTGTCGCCGAGTTCTGGGGATGTGTTGAGTCTTGTCTTATTGAACTAAATGGAGTTCCTATCGTGTTTAATTTACAATAGTTTATTTATTTGATTGTGCAAAGAAATAAAGGCAACGACTTCGAAATTGTTAAACAAGATGGTATTTCAACTGATCAAGGGGTTGGCTTGCCTGACAGTGGTGTCCGACGCCATCACAACCCATAGGTTTTGGGTCGTGATATCTCCACACTCGTCTGACCACTTGAATACCCTCACTGGACACCACGTGCCCCAAGAATGCTACTGAACTGAGCCAAAAATTCACACTTGGAGAACTTTGCATAAATCTTCTCCTCCATCAATTTCTATAATACCCTCCTCAAAAGTTGAGTATGCTCTGGCTGGCCACGTGATTAAGCCAGGATGCTATCAATGAATACAATAACGAAGGAGTATAATTACGGCCGGAATACACTGTTAATCAATTACATGAACGCTACTAGGGCATTGGTCAGCCTAAAAGACATCACCAGGAACTCATAACACAGCAGAAAGATCCGCTTCACTCCACAACTAAACAACATGAGAGGTCTTTCAATACACTAACAACTCGAAGCCATATGCCAACTCGAGACGGAGGTCAAACACTCAATGGTTCTAGCTACATCTCCAGCCAATTCTTTTTGTCAAAATCAAACAATATGAACACATCTCACCATTAAATCACACTCACCACATAGTTATCCAGTCAAAAGATCCAACCAATAAGGTCACAAACGGACATATAAGTCCCAAATGCATATGCTCACACAATCAAAATCTCAGCACTCAAGCCACATGCAAAACCCGACCTCGATCCTCAAGACTGGCCCATTATCAACATGCTAAGAATCACATCTCGCACCTCACATATGGAAATTACAAGCCGTCGATACACAACTAATACCAAGCGCTCACGTGCGCATTCGAATACATGAAAGGAATTCAAAGAGTTACGCTTTTGGCTGAATAAATGGATTCGCACGACAAGAATTCAAGAATGTGAGATTTTTCCTAAGGGTTCTGCAATCTCTCGAAGATAAGTACAGACGTCTCCGTACCGATCTGCAAGACTCTACTAAACCTGCTCATGATCGGTGAGTCCTATGTAACCTAGGCTCTGATACCAACTTGACACGACCCCAAATATAAACTAGTCGTGATGGCGCCTATCGTGGAACTAGGCCAGCCAAATTAATACTCAAAACGTAAAGAATCTTTCATTCATATCATTACTAAACTGATAATCCATAAAGGTTTCGTTTAGTCCTTTTTTTTTAAAAACAGATAAAGCTACGCTAAATGATAAATACAATCCCAAGATCCCAGAGTCACTGGTCATGAGCATCTAACAAAGATATACAAGTCTGGAACATAAGCTTTATAATAATGAGTGGGAGAAAGCAGGGTTTCTAACGCATGCAGCTACCTCGCAAGTCTCCGAGAAATCACTGAGGCAGGTAACAACTCACTCTACCTTAGCACCTGAATCTGCACACAAGGTGCAGAGAGTAATGTGAGTACGCCAACTCAATAGTAATGAAAGTAAATAATGTCTGAGAACTACGAAACGCATAAACAAGTCATCAATTCACGCTAAATAGAATTCTTCTTTCAAAATCACAGATACAATAATTTGAAATACTTAAAAGTCGATTTCAGTAAAATTTCTTTGAAAATGTACCTTTCCAAATTTTTTGTAGAAATCAAAATAATTCAGTATAAGAATGATAGAGTTCATAAATAACCTATCGCGCAAAAACATGTATCATAAACCGACCCTCGGGTATATCATTACTTAGAATCGGTCACTTAACATGCCTCACAATAACTCGATATCAGCCCCTCGGGCAACCTCACATCCACTCATGCCTCCCAATCACTCGTCACTCGGCACTCGACACTCGCACTCAGTAGGTACCTGCGCCCACTGGGAGTGTACAGACTCCGGAGGGGCTCCTACAGCCCAAGCGCTGCAAGCCAAATCTTGACATCAATCACTCAGGCTCTCGGCCTCTCACATATCATAAACAGTGTAACATGCTGCGGCGTGCAACCCGATCCCATAATATCCTCACAACATTGTCCCTCGGCCTCACTCAGTCAGAAACCTCTCAAAAAGCCACTCGGGCTATCAATAAAATGGGGTACTCGTCCCAAAATATCATTTTATATCTCAAAATAGTGTAAAGAAGACTGAGTTTCGAAATCAGTTAAATATAATATGACTAAGTGTAAATCATAAGTCAACACAGTGAGGAATAGCATTAAAAGCCCCCAAGGGGTCCAAACACATGGCACGAGGCCCAAATGAGACATTCCGCCCAAAACATAGTAATAATCTTTAAAACATGAAATATCATATGATTTTTAATCAAATACGCAACTTAATAGTTTCTTTGGGACATACCATGTCACAATCCCCCAACAGTGCACGCCACACACTCGTCATCTAGCATGTGCGCCACTCCAAATTAGTGATGCAATGAAGAGTTCGGGATTTCATACCCTCATGACAAGATTTACAGTCATTACTTACCTCAAACCGGATGAAAAACTACTCCCCGATGCCTTAGTCCCTCAACTCGCCCTCAACACGCCCCGTATCTATTCAAAAACAGATTCATATCATCACAATATGCTAAAGGAACAATGCCCACTCGAAATAACCAATTTATATAAAAAATCCCGAAATTGGCCAAACCCGACCCCCAGGCCCACGTCTCAGAATTCAATATAAATTACAAAACTAGAATCCTTATTCACTCACGAGTCTACCCATATCATATTCATCGAAATCCGATCTCAAATGCCCATTCAAATTCCCAAAATAATTTTCAAAATTTTCTTCCATTTCCCCCCAATTTCCACTCTAATTTCTCAAATTAAATGATGAAATTCAAGACTAAATCATGGAATTAAACCACATATGAGTGAAGAATACTTACCCCAATTACTCCACTGAAAATCTCCTCAAATTTCACCTTCTCGAGAGCTCTCTAATGGGTTTTTTGCAAATATGAACTAAACCCTCATTTTTTAACTTAAAAGTTTCTGCCCAGTTATTTTACCCTTCGCAAACGCGGCCACACGCACGCGTTCGCATAGAACAAACCAACAGACCCCTCTTTTAACACTATGCGAACCCGACTCGCCTTCCCGCGAACGCGATGCCTAACCGGCCTCAAGGTACGCGAACGCGTATCACCAAACGCGAACGCATAAACCAAATACTTGGGGTCCTCAGCTGCCTCAAATCTCTTCGCGAACGCGACCCCTCTCCTGCGTCCGCGATTCAAACGCTGCCTAAGCCTTCACATTCGCGTCCTCTCCCTCGCGAACGCATAGAACAAAAATCCACCATCACCAAAACACTCTTCGCGAACGCGATCACCCTCCGCGAACCCGATGAATAAAATTTCCTGCAACTGAAACCAGCAAAATCTGCAATCTTTCCAACTCTGAATGATCCGTTAACCACCCGAAACTCACCAGAGGCCCTCGGGACCTCAACCAAACATGCCAACACATCCCATAACCTTATTCAAACTTATTCGAGCTTTCGAAACACTCAAAACAACGCCAAAATACCAAATTCACCTTGGATTCAAGCCTAAGAACTTAGAAACTTCTAAATTTCTCCAATGATGCCGAAACCACCCATAACACGTCTGATTGACATGAAAATTTGCACACACAGCCAAAATGACATTGCGAACCTGTTCCAACTTCCAGAATTTCAATTCGACCCCGATAGCTAATTTTCCACTGCCCACTGGAAATCGCAAAAAAAAAAAACTCAATTTCCCCAATTCAAGCCTAATTCTACCCCGGACTTCAAAATAACATTCCGAACACACTCCTAAGTCCCAAATCACCTAACGAAGCTATACAAGTCATAAAATCCACATTCCGAGGTCATTTACCTATAAGTCGACTCCCTGTTGACTTTTCTAACTATTAAGCCAACTTAGGAGACTAAATGTCTCAATTCTCACCATGACCACTCCGAACCTGAACTAACCGACCCCACACAACCTAATTAGGCTAAGCAACACGTGATAAAGCAGAAATAGGAAAAACGGGGCTAATCTCACGGAACGACCGATCGAGTCGTTACAATCATCTATGCATATTCATAAGATATTTAATACAATTACTATGAAAAAAATTATTTTTATCATTTAAACAAACATTGCATCTTATTTTAACGTTAATATATATATATATATATATATATTCTACACACGTGCAATGCACGTATAAATAAGAAGATAAAAAGAGCTAAGAGTATTTTCTGTTGGAATAGAAAAGATGAAAGTCAAAAGACCGGTGTTTCAAGACCCATATTAAGTCAAAATGCGGTAAAAAAGGCCGTAAGAGGCGGAGTTCGCATTGTTACAACTTACATGCACTTTTTTCTTTGAGTATAATGACAATAGTAATATATCAAAACTAGCAAATGTTCAAACTGTTATAATTTTATTAAAATTATTGTTTGTTGGTGTTTAGTTAGTGTTTTGATAAATAAATAAATAATTATTATTATATCCATTTATTCATGGATAGAGAATGATATTGGGATCACAGTTTTACAATTAATTTGTTTCAATATTTTAGATAAAATTAAATTATAAATTATAACTTATTAAGTTGCTCCAATTAACATGAAAAGATTTCGTGCTATATTACTCATTTTAACCTCATGTCAATGTCAAAACACAAATATCAAACTGAAAATTTGATATCAATGGTATTAGGAAAAACACATAAGATTATCTATTAAATTATGCATCAAATCCCTATTACACACATTCTGAGCACGAAAATTATCTTACACACAACCTTTCCAGCGTGTGTCTAATATACACCTATTTTTTTACCAGTTTAAAAAAATGTGGAATGTCACGCACCAATAAGACCGTGACGCATGTCGTTATTATTTCTTTAAGAAAAAAATATTTAAAATACTCTTATACCCCCCATTTAAAATATCCTCTAACATCTGCATCTTGTTTTTCCTTCCGCCATAGTTGACACCACCGGAAAGAAAGCTTGCCATTGCTTCTTAACCTTCTCGCAGATTCAATTTCTATAACAACCCCAAGGCCAAGAATGAAAGATTAAACTAAAATCGGAGGGGTAAAATATACCCCTATACTATGAGAAAAGGTTTAAATATACTCATCATTATATTTTCGGTCCAAATATATCCCTACCGTAATACTATTGGTTCAAATATATCCCTCTTCTATTAAGTTTTTCCACGGTGGACATTCAATCCTATGTGGCACTAATATTTGATGAGGTGCATGCCACATGGCATGCAACCTCAGCGCCCCTAACCCGTTTTACCCCTTCCTTCTATTTTTCTTTCCATCACTAAACTTTCCTTCCCCTCGAAGAAAATTTAGTGGTGGAAAAACAAATATAAGGGAGGGATAAAATAGGTTAGGGGAACTGAGGTGGCATGCCATGTGGCATCCACTTCATCAAATGTTAGTGCCACGTAGGATTGGATGTCAACCTTGGACAAACTTAACGGAAGAGGGATATATTTGAACCAATAGTATTACGACAAGGGTATATTTGGACCGAAAGTATAACTGAGGATATATTTAAACTTTTCTCACAGTACAATAGTATATTTTTCCCTTCTCCGAACTAAAATTGCAATTCCTCTGTTCTCCATTTTCCTCCATTTTCACATCTCATACCACAACTAAACAAAGCAAATCAAAGTCAGTTTTTTATTTTCATGAATTAAGCAAATCTCGTTTTCATGAATTAAACAACTTCAGTGTGAATAAAATCTCAAATCTTCCCTTATATGACAAAAACTGAGTTGGTGATTTTATCATTTCAGTCAATTCATATTCTATGTGAGATTGGTCCATTGGCTATTAATTTTATTCTTTGATCAATAATTTTCACATAGATTTTAAAATATTATTAAAAAAAATAATTACGAAAATATTAAATAATATCAAGAGAAAGAGAGAGAGTGTGTGTGAGAGAGAAAAGTGATTGACAAAAGTTATTTACTAATGTTACCGCAAATATTAAGTGCAAATGTTGGATTTTTTAATCATTTGACAAAAACATTTTGGATAAAAATATAATTATAATTAAATGTGATGACCCAAAGGGTCATATTATGAATTAAGACTCCACCGGACTCATTAGACTTAGAAAAATATATGTTAATTACCTCTATTGGCGTGCGCAGCCGGGCGTAAATCCAGAAAGCCTTTATGTGAAAATATGAGAAATAATAACTTTTAGAGTTAAACATTTGATTTTAGTTGACTTTGGTCAATATTTTTAGAAAACGGACCCATACCCGTGTTCCGACGATCCCGGGAGGTTCTCAATAAAATATGGGACTTGGGCGTATGCTTGAAAATGAATTCCGAGGTCCCTAGCTTTAGATATCAAGTTTTGAAGAAAATTGTTATACTGGTTTTTAAAGGAAATAAAGAAATGAATTCATTGTAACGACCCGATCGGTCATTCCGAAAGTTCTCCCCCATTTCTGCTTTATTATATGTGGTTCAACTCTATTATGTTGTGTTAGGTTGGTTGGTTCGGGTTTGGAGTGGTCGTGGTGAGAAATGAGACATTTAGTATCTTAAGTTGGCTTTATAGTTAGAAAATTATACCAAAAGTTGACCATTAGGTAAACGATCTCAGAATATGGATTTTATGGCTAGGATAGCTTCGTTAGGTGATTTGGGACTTAGGGGTGTGTTCGGAATATTGTTCTGAGGTCCGGAGTAGAATTAGGCTTGAATTGGCGATATTGAGTTTTTGGCGATTTCCTATCGGGAGTGGAAAATTATCTATCGGGGTCGGAATGGAACTCCGGAAGTTGGAGAAGGTCCGTAGTATCATTTGTGAGGTGTGTGAAATTTTTTAGGTCAATCAGAATTGTTTTGGTTGGTTTCGACATCGTTTGTGGAATTTTGGAAGTTTCTAAGTTCTTAGGCTTGAATCCGAGGTTGATTTTGTGTTTTGGCGTTGTTTTAAGTGGTTCGAAGGCTCGACTAAGTTTGAATGAGTATATGGGATGTGTTGGCATATTTGGCTGAGGTCCCTAGGGCCTCGGGTGTGTTTCGGGTGGTTAACGAACCCATTCTTGGATTTTAAGTTGGCAGATATTTCTGGTTTTCAGTTGCAGAGAATTTGTTCATCGTGTTTGTGGGTGGGATTCCACGTTCGCGAAGAGTCATTTGTGGAGCTGAGGATTTTGTTCATCGCGTTCGCGAAGGGGTGGACGCGAACGCGAAGGTCTGAGTGGAGCATGCATCACATTCGCGCTCAAGGGCACGCGTTCGCGAATAAGAGTAGGTGGTTGGGGACCCCAGGGGTATTGGCCTACGCGTTCGCGTGGAGTGGTCCGCGTTCGCGGTGGGAAAGTCTTGTAAAGCATCACATTCGTGATTCTATTGACGTGACCGCGAAGAGTTAAGTGAAGGGGGATCCGGGTTGTTCTACGCGAACGCGAGGGGAAGGCCGCGTTCGCGATGAAGAAAACCCCCCGGGCATAATGTTTAATTCCCAAAACGAGGGTTTTAGTCCAAAATTTCAAAATCTATTAGAGAGCTCGGGAGAAGGCAAAATTTGAGGAGAGTTTCAATAGAGTTATTGGGGTAAGTATTCTTCACTCATATTTGGTTTTATTCCATGATTTAATCTTGAATTTCATCATTTAGTTTGAGAAATTGGAGTGGAAATTAGGAGAAAATGGAAGAAAGTTTGGGAAATTCTTTTGGGGATTTGAATGGGCATTTGAGGTCGGATTTCAATGAATTTGATATGGGTAGACTCATGAGTGAATAAGGATTCCAGTTTTGTGATTTTTATCGAATTTCGAGACGTGAGCCCGGGGGTCAGGTTTGGCCAATTTCAGGATTTTTGATGTAATTCGATTATTTTCGAGGGGGCTTTGTTCCATTAGCATATATTGATGATATTAATTTGGTTCTAGTTAGATTCGGAGCAATTAGAGGCCGAGTCAAGAGGCAAGGGCATCGCGGATTAGGATATTGGCCAATTTGAGGTAAGTAACGATTGTAAATCTAGACCTTAGAGTATGAAACCCTGGTACTTCGCCTTGTGTTAATAAATGAGGTGACACACATGCTAGGTGACGAGCGTGTGGGCGTATACCTGTAGGTATTGTGACTTGATCCGCCCCGTAGCAACTATTAAGCCGCGTATTTTATTTGAAATCATATGACATCCCGTATTTCAGAGATTGATACTATATTTTGGGCTGTACGCCATGTTTGTGGCCTTGTGCCGACCTGTTTGGACCCTCATGGGTATTTTACTACTATTCTCACACTGTTTTTGATAAAAAAATTACAATCTCAGTCATGATTTAGACTTGTTCACTGTTTATTTCTGTGTATCACTCTGTTTTTAAATAATGAAAGATATTTGGGGTTGAGTCCCCGTGATTTGTTATGAGTTGCCCGAGTGGCATATATATATATATATATATATG
>ML272334.1:0-17694 GCA_005239495.1 Nicotiana undulata | reverse complement strand
ATATATATATATATATATATATATATATATATATATATATATATATATCGGGCTGCACGCCATAGCGAGATATATGTGGATCGGGCTGCACACCGCAACGATATAGCGCTTGGGATGTAGGAGCCCCTCCAGAGTCTGTACACCCCCAGTGAGCGCAGTAGACTATTATGGATTGGGTTGCACGCCACATCGGTTATTATATGGTACCTGTTGAGCGAGAGTGCTGAGTGTGGGCATTTACTGTTGAGTGTTGAGTCACGAGTGACTGAGAGGCTTTCCAAAGAGGCTTTATTTGTGAGTGATACTGTGCCCGAGGGGCTTATATGCTATGAAACTACTATTTTCACTCTTCTTTACATCGAGCCTCTAATGATAATGTTGAACAAATGTTTTTATATGAGATTTTAAACGGAAAACTGGAGATTTTGTGAAAATATTCAGAAAATAGATTCCTGACTTGATGTATTTATTCTACTGTTGTTTATCACATGGTTTACGTGATTTTTAAATGCTCGTCACTGCACTCAAGTCTTTAGTTATAATTTTTACTTACTGAGTTGGCGTACTCACGTTACTCCCTGCACCTTGTGTGCAGATTCAGGTACTGGATCTGAGTGCTAGCTGATTCACTCTCTCTTTGGAGCTTGTTCGGAGATTTTGAGGTAGCTGTTCGGCGTCCGCAACCTGCCCTTTCTCTTTCCTATTCTGTCATTTTTATTTATTTCTAGACTTGTTTGTAGTAATGAAATAGTATCCGATTGTATCTCTTCTTAGATGCTCATGACGGTCGACTACAGGTGTTGGGGCTGTGTTTAGACATTTTGGCTATTTTAATTATTTTGAAATGCTTAAAAGCGGAATGTTAATGAAATATTGGATAACTTATGTAGTAAATGGAAATCTTTTATGTTATTCTCAATAAAATTGGCTAGCCTAGTATCACGATAGGCGCCATCATGACCAATTTAGGTTTGGGGTCGTTACATTCTTGTTTAAACTTGTTGGTATCGGGCCCATATTTTGGTTTCCAGATCCCGGTACATGTTTGTTATAATGTTTAAGTACTATTTGTGAAATTTGGTGGAAATCGGAGTTCATTTGACGTGATTCAGACGTCCGTTTGATAAAATAGTGAAATTGAGGTGTTCTTGAGAAAATCATGAGTTTTGAGGTTAAATTCTTAGTTCTAAGTGTTATTCTTGTGATTTAATCGCACGGGCAAGTTCGTATGATGTTTTTAGACTTGCGTGCATGTTTGGTTTGGAGCCCCGAGGGCTCGGGTGAATTCCGATAGTCTACAGAATGTCTAGGACTTAGAAAAACCATAGCTGGTGTCCGATACCTGGTGCAGGTCTCTGATCTCGCAAATGCGAGATCAGGCTTCGCAAATGCGAGATCAGGCTTCGCAAATGTGAGCTTGACAGGTGTCACGACCCAGAATCCTAATCCAAGTCGTGATGGCGCCCAACAACGGGGTTAGGCAAGCCAACGTAAACTTCACTAAGTGCTTCTCTTTACTTGATTCAATTATTCACCCGTTTACCAAATTTAGCAAGTTAAATCATGTTATCGAAAGATGATAACTCAGTGGTAGATAGAGTAGCTATAAAGAAGCGCGAGCCGAAATACAAGCACATATATATACAACCCAAAATCCCAAAACAACCACTACGTGTGTGCCAGGAACTAGTGTCACGAGTGTCATGGGCATACTAACTGAATATACAAAGGATACTAATATATACAATCCCGCTGTCTTCATGAATAAACGGGAAACAAAAGTAAATGAAACTCCATGGTGCTGCTGGGGATCGCCAGAGGAAGCAGCTCACCGTGAAGTCAAGTCCGCTACAGTAACTATCTAGATCAGGTCTGATAACCAGATGCACCAGCCTCAGAACCTGTACAGTTAAGTACAGAAGCGCAACATGAGTACATATTAAATAAATATGTACCTAGTGAGTATCCTGTCTAATCTCGAAGAAGTAGTGACGAGAGGTCGACTTGACACTCACTAAGGTCCAACAGTATGATATAACCATGACACAATAAAAGCAGTAGACATGTAAGACAGTGAGTAGCAAATATGTATAAAGCACAGAAATCCAAGAAAAGTAGTGGAACAATATCAATGGCCACTTCCTTTCCCCCAAATATCTAATACAAGTCAATATCCATGAAACAATGCCAAATAATCATGCACACATAGGAATAAGACAACCGGCCGGAGTCATAAGGAAAATCTCTATGCACTGTCGAGGATCGAACGGCCCATACCATAAGTGCATCTCTCAATGTAATCATATCATATCATAGTACAAATCTCGTCCATGCACTGCCGAGGATCGAACGGCCCGTACCAAAAGTGCATTCTCAATTATATCATCTCTGTGCACTGCCGAGGATCGATTGACCTGTCCCAAAAGTGCACCTTTCAATCCGTCGTGGTGTACGGCCCGCTCCCATGAGAGTGGGGGAAATCACACATCGCTCGCGGAATGTAAATTGCGAAGCGGTCACATGCACACACAATAACTTATAAAATTTACTTTCCATAACCAAGTTCCTTTCAATTCAACAATTTCCATAAAGCCTCAGAGAAACAATACTATACGTAACATGATCTCGTAGTATATATGGCATTACAAGGAAGCATATAAGGCATTACAAGGAAGCATATAATACATTTAAAAGGAATTTAAAAGAAAGCATATAAGACATGCTATGGGCCTAACTACCCGGACATAACAATGATAGCCGCTACGTACATACTCTCGTCACTTGGTGCGTACGTAGCCCCCAAACAAATTACACATAGCATATACATCACCTATGGGGACAATTCCCTCTTAAAAGGTTAGAAAGGAGACTCACCTTGTGTCGAATCTATCCCTCGGATCACAAATGCGCCCGAAACTCCGAACTCTACACCTGAGGACTCGCAACTAGCCAAAAGGTGTACAATTATATCAATGCATGCACAATGTGGGGAAATTATCTTAATTATTCAATAAAATCACCATTCTTGGATTCTCAAATTTCAACCTCGGGTCCGTATGTTGAACTTCCGCAAATTTCCAAAGGAATCACTCACCCATAGCCTAAGGATCATTAATAAGAAGTTTCTACTTGAATTCATAGCATCAAGTGGGTAATTCATCATTTTCCTTAAGAACCCTAGGTTACTACCCCAAATCTTGATTCTTGATGTTTTTAGTAGTTAACTCTAGTTGAATTCTATGTATAAATTAGAGAAATAGAGAGGAATTACTTACCTTAGCAATAGATAGGTCGTGGGTTATACCCCCTCAAGCTTCAAGTCCTCTAATGGAGTTGTAAAATGAAAAGAATGAAGGAAATCCCGTGTTTAAATGAAAATACACTGCCTGCCCTACAGGGGTTCCGCACCTGCGGCTCAAGGACCGAACCTGCAGAATTGGGCAAGAGGGGCTGGGGTCGCACTTGCGGTTCAGCTGGTCTTTGGCCTCATGTGGTGTCCGGGAGGCACCTGGGCCCACCCGAGCCCCCATCCAAATATACCAACAAGTCCTAACTCATAATACGGACTCGCTCGAGCCTTCGGAACACCCAAAACAATGCTAAATCTCAAAATCACCCCTCAAAACGCCTAGGATCAAACTTAAGAATTTCTAAGCTCTTAATTTCTACAACGACGCGCCAGACCGACCTATACTACTCGGAATGACCCCAAATTTTTCAGACAAGTCATAAATAACATAACGGAACTATTCGTGGCCTCAGAATCACCTTCGGACCTTGATAACATAAAATCATGTTCCAAACCAAATTTCAAATTTAAGGAAATTCTCATTTCTATATCGGGCGCCGAAACGCTCTCGGGTTATCTAAAACCCATTCCGAACATACGCTCAAGTCCGAAATCATCATACAGAGCTACTGACACTATCGGAACTCGATTCCGAGGTCGTTTTCTCAAAATGTTGACCGAAGTCAAACTTGGCCAAATAGGCCAACCTTAAGGAACTAAGTGTTCCTATACTGCTCAAATCACTACCAAATCCTGAACCACCAGTCCCCGCAAGTCAAAAATCACAAGAAGCCACTATGGGAAGACTTATATAGGGGAACGGGGTCCGATAACGTAAAATGAC
Source organism: Nicotiana undulata (assembly GCA_005239495.1). NCBI lineage: Eukaryota > Viridiplantae > Streptophyta > Magnoliopsida > Solanales > Solanaceae > Nicotiana > Nicotiana undulata. The sequence continues at coordinate 13,561 of ML272334.1, read as the reverse complement.
CGATCAGGTCGTTACATTCTTCCCCTCTTAAACAAACGTTCATCCCCGAATGGGACTAGAATCGTACCTGAAGTGCTGAATAGCTGTGGATATCTGTTTTGCATGTCCTCCTCGGACTCCCAAGTCGTCTCATCGACTGGTTGGCCCCTCCACTAGACCTTCACGGCAGAAACCCTCTTAGACCTCAACTGGCGATCCTGTCTATCTATAATAGCAACTGGCTCCTCCTCGAATCCCAACTTCTCATGTAACTAAATAGTGCTAAAATTAACCACGTGAGAGAAATCAGCATGATATCTCCGGAGCATGGACACATGAATGACCGGATGAACTCCAGATAAACTGGGAGGTAACGCTAGCTCATAAGCAACCCATCTGACTCGCCTCAAAACCTCGAAAAGACCTATAAACCTTGGGCTCATCTTGACCTTCTTCCCGAATCTCATAATTCCCTTCATCGGCGAAAGCTTCAGCAGAACCTTATCTCCCTCCATAAATACTACATCATGCGCCCTCTGATCCGCATAACTCTTCTGTCTGGACTGTGCTGTGCGGAGCCTCTCTTGAATTATCTTCACCCTTTCCAAAGCATCTCTCACCAGATCCGTGCCATATAACTTAGCCTCGCCAGGCTCAAACCACCCGATAAGAGAATGACACCGCCGACCATACAAAGCCTCAAATGGACCCATCTCGATGTTGGACTGATAACTATTATTGTACGCAAACTCCGCCAAAGGCAAGAACTGGTCCCACTGACCCCCAAAATCAAGCACACATGCCCTGAGCATATCCTCCAATATCTGAACCGTACGCTCCGACTGACCATCAGTCTGAGGGTGAAATGCTGAGCTGCGATCTATCTGAGTTCCTATCTCACTGTGAAATACTCTCTAGAAGTGCGAGGTGAACTGGGGACCTCGATCTGATATAATGGACACCGGCACACCGTGCAACCGGAATATCTCCCGAATATATATCTGGGCCAGCCTCTTTGAAGTGTAAGTGGTAGCCACAGGAATGAAATGCGCCGATTTGGTCAATCTATCCACAATGACCCAAACCGCGTCAACCTTCCGCAAAGTCCAAGGCAACCCAACCACGAAGTCCATAGTGATGCGCTCCCATTTCCACTCAGGAATGGGCATCTGCTTAAGTCGGCCTCTGATGCTCGTACTTAACCTGCTGGCAATTAAGACACCTTGCCACATACTGCAGAATGTCCTTCTTCATCCGCCTCCACCCGTAATGCTGCTTCAAATCACGATACATCTTTGTCGCACCCGGATGAACAGAATACCGAGAATTGTGGGCTACTTCTAGAATCCTGTTCCTCAGGACATCAATATTAGGAGCACATAAACGGCCCTAGAGTCTCAAGACACCATCCTCGCCCAAAGTAACCTCCTTGTCCCTGCCCTGGACCACCGTCCCCCGAAGCTCTTCTAAGCACGGATCATCAAACTGCCGGGCCTTAATCTCTCCCAATAACGAAGACTGAGCAACCACATGAGATAGAACTCGACGAGGCTCCGAAAGATCTAATCTCACTAAGCGATTAGCCAAAAGACTGAATATCTAAGGCTAAAGATCTCTCTTCTGCTGCAATGTAGGCCAAGCTACCCATACTCTCTGCCCTCCTGCTCAAGGCATCTGCCACTACATTTGCCTTGCCCGGATGATAAAGAATAGTAATATTGTAATCTTTCAACAACTCAAGCCACCTGCGCTGCCTCAAGTTAAGATCCCTCTGCTTGAATAAGTGCTGCAAACTGCGGTGGTCTGTATAAACCTCACAAGACACACCATACAAGTAGTGCCTCCAAATCTTCAAAGCATGAACAATCGCCACCAACTCCAAGTCGTGCACCGGGTAATTTTTATCATGAACCTTCCGCTGACGCGAGCGTAAGCAATAACCCTCCCGTCTTGCATTAACACACATCCCAACCCAACGCGTGAAGCATCACAATACACAGTATACATCCCAAAACCGGAAGGCAACGTCAGAACTAGTGCTGAGGTCAATGCTGACTTGAGCTTCTGAAAGCTCGCCTCACACTCGTCGCACCATCGAAACGGGGCATTCTTTTGAGTCAATCTAGTCAATGGAGCTGCAATAGAAGAGAACTCCTCCACGAATCGACGATAATAGCCTGCTAGACCCAGAAAGCTCCTTATCTCTGTAGCTGAAGTAGGACGCGGACAACTCTGTACTGCCTCAATCTTCTGAGGATCAACCTTGATACCTTCTCCGGATACCACATGCCCCAAAAATGCCACGGAATCTAACCAGAACTCGCACTTGGAGAACTTAGCATATAACTTCTGTTCCCGCAAGGTCTGGAGCACAACTCTCAAATGTTGCTCATGCTCACTTAGACTCCACGAATAAATCAAGATGTCATCAATGAAGACGATGACGAAGGAATCAATATACGGCCTGAATACCCTATTCATCAAGTCCATGAATGCTGCTAGGGCATTAGTCAAACCAAAGGACATCACCAGGAACTCATAATGGCCATATTTGGTACGAAATGCAGTCTTCGGACAATATAAAGCCTGAATCTTCAACTGATGATAACCCGATCTCAAATCAATCTTGGAAAACACACGAGCACCCTGCAACTAGTCAAACAAATCATCAATGCACGGCAGAGGATACTTATTCTTAATAGTAACCTTATTCAGCTGGCGGTAATCAATGCACATCCGCATAGACCCATCCTTCTTCTTCACAAATAGAACTGGAGCACCCCACAATGACACATTCGGCCTGATGAACCCCTTATCCAACAACTCCTCAAGTTGCTTCTTTAAATCTTTCAACTCCTTAGGAGCCATACGATACGGGGGAATGGAAATAGGCTGAGTATCTGGAGCTAAATCAATACATAAATCAATATCTCGCTCCGGAGGCATGCCTGGAAGGTCTGAAGGGAACACATCTGCAAACTCTCGAACAAATGGTACTGAATCAATAGTCGGAGACTCGGCGGTGGTGTCCCGCACATAAGCAAGGTAAGACGAACAACCCTTCTCGACCATATGCCGAGCCTTCAGGAAGGAGATAACTCGGCTGGATGTACTAACTGAAGAACCTCTCCACTCTATCCTAGGCCACTCAGGCATGGCTAAAGTGACTGTCTTGGCATGGCAATCTAGCACAACATGATAAGGAGATAGCCAATCCATGCCTAGGATAACCTCAAAATCAATCATATCAAGCAATAAAAGATCTGATCTGGTCTCGAAACCGCAGAAAGTGATCACACAAGACTGATAGACCCGATCTACCACCACAGAATCGCCTACAGGACTGGACACATATATAGGAGAACCCAAGGACTCACGAGGAACATCCAGAAAATGAGCAAATAGTACTGAAACATATGAATACGTGGATCCTAGATCAAATAGTACCGAAGCCTTTCTACCACATACTGAGATAATACATGTGATCACGGCGTCTGAGGCCACTACATCTGATCTGGCCGGAATGGCATAAAATCTGGCTGAGGCTCCTGAAGACAGAACTCCCCCTAAGTGAACAGGAGCTAACTGACCTCCCCTTGACTGGCCTCCCCCTCTAGGACGACCCCTGCCGACCTGTCCTCCACCTCTAGGTGGCCGGACTGCTGGTGCTGAACCCATAGGCTGATAACCCTGTTGCACTGCCTTGCCCCGAAGCCTGGGACAATATCTCTGCATATGACCTATATATCCACACTCATAGCAACCTCTAAGTACCGTAACCTTCTTCTCCGAAGAGGAAGACCCCTGAATAGCCAGGAAGCGATGTGGACCCTCAGGCATAACACTGAAATAAGAACCGGAGGATCTCTGGCGACTGTAGTAACCACTGGGTGAACCCTGAGTAGCTGGAGGACGATAGGAACACTCTGGCATGGCACTGAACTGAGGCCTCACTGGACCACCTCGAGGAGGTAGTGGAGGTTCTGAATATGGAGGCTTGCTGGGCTGACCACCCCCGATCTGACCTCTGCTCCTAGTCGGAGCATCCCTGAAATCCCTTAAGAACCTAGCCCTCTTATCCTGCTGACCTTGCTGACCCTGTTCCCTGCTCCTCAACCGATACCCCTCAATCCGTCGAGCTATCTCGACTACAAGCTGGTAAGGGGTACCCATCTCCACCTCTCGGGCCATGGTGGCCCTAATACCTGGATGTAACCCGACCACAAACTGCCGCACTCTCTCGGCATAGGTAGGCAATATCATAAGTGCATGGCGTGACAACTCTGAAAATCTGGCCTCATAGTCTGTTACTGACATCTGTCCCTGCTCTAGCTGCTCAAACTGACGCCGCAACTATTCCCTCTCAGAGGGTGGAATATATTTGTCTAGAAACACCTGCATGAACTGATCCCAAGTGACAGGAGGAGAATCTGCTGGTCTGTTGAGAATATAAGACTGCCACCACCTGCGAGCTCTGCCCTCCAACTGAAATATGGTGAAATCCACCCCATGGGACTCCAAAATCCTCATGTTGTGTAGTCTGTCCCTGCACCTATCGATGAAATCCTGGAAATCCTCACCCCGCTCAACCCCGAAGACTGGAGGATGAAGTCGGGTCCATCTATCCAACATCTTCTGCTGGTCACCCTTTGAAATTGGCCTGGGCTCTGGGGCTGCTACTACAGGTTGAACCCCACCCACAAGCGGTGTACCCGGGGTATGACGTGCTGCTATTTCCTGTCCTGTGGCCTGAGCGGTAGGGGCTTGGACTCCCCCTCACGCCTCAGAAGTAGCAGGATCTGCTGGAAATAAACCAGCCCGAGACATGGTGTCCATGAATCTCATCATACGGCCCATGACCTCCTGGAAGCCTGGCGTTATCATGAAGTCCACTGGGGCAGGTGCTACTAGAGGCACCTCATTCTGCTCCTCTATGATAGGGTCCTCTGGTGGTTCCACTAGGATAGCTCCGGGACGCCCTCGTCCCCTACCTCAAGCAGGTGCTCTACCCCCGCCTCTACCATGACCTCGAGCGGCGGGGGTAGCGGTATCTCCGGGATTAGGAACATCGGATGCACGCGTCCTCTCCATCTGTGAGAGAATAAAAGAATAAGTTTGAGTACATCATTGATTGCATGACAGAAGATATGAATAAAGGGAGGTTTCCTAATCCGCAATACTCTACTGGGTTATTCCCGTGACTCGTGAGACTTACGTGAACCTAAAGCTCTGATACCACGTTATCACGACCCAGAATCCTAATCCAGGTCGTGATGGCGCCCAACAACGGGGTTAGACAAGCCAACGTAAACTTCACTAAGTTCTTCTCTTTACTTGATTCAATTATTCACCCGTTTACCGAATTTAGCAAGTTAAATCATGTTATCGAAAGATAATAACTCAGTGGTAGATAGAGTAGCTATAAAGAAGAGCGAGCCGAAATACAAGCACATATATATACAACCCAAAATCCCAAAACAACCACTACGTGTGTGCCAGGAACTAGTGTCACGAGTGTTATGGGCATACTAACTGAATATACAAAGGATAATAATATATACAATCCCGCTGTCTGCATGAATATACAGGAAACAAAAGTAAATGAAAATCCATGGTGCTGCTGGGGATCGCCAGAGGAAGCAGCTCACCGTGAAGTCAAGTCTGCTACGGTCACTATCTAGATCCGGTCTGATAACCAGATGCACCAGCCTCAGAACCTGTACAGTTAAGTACAGAAGCGCAACATGAGTACATATTAAATAAATATGTACCTAGTGAGTATCCCGTCTAATCTCGAAGAAGTAGTGACGAGAGGTCGACTTGACACTCACTAAGGTCCAACAATATGATATAACCATGACACAATAAAAGCAGTAGACATGTAAGACAGTGAGTAGCAAATATGTATAAAGCACAAAAATCCAAGAAAAGTACTGGAACAATATCAATGGCCACTTCCTTTCCCCCAAATATCTAATACAAATCAATATCCATGAAACAATTCCAAATAATCATGCGCACACAGGAATAAGAACATCGACCGGAGTCATAAGGAAAATCTCTATGCACTGGCGAGGATCGAACGACCCGTCCCATAAGTGCATCTCTCAATGTAATCATATCATATCATAGTACAAATCTCGTCCATGCACTGCCGAGGATCGAACGGCCTGTACCAAAAGTGCATTCTCAATTATATCATCTCTATGCACTGTCGAGGATCGATCGACCCGTCCCAAAAGTGAACCTTTCAATCCGCCGTGGCGTACACCCCGCTCCAATGAGAGTGGGGGAAATCACACATCGCTCGCGGAATGTAAACTGCGAAGCGGTCACATGCACACACAATAACTTATAAAACTTACTTTCCATAACCAAATTCCTTTCAATTCAACAATTTCCATTAAGCCTCAGAGAAACAATACTATACGTAACATGATCTCGTAGTATATATGGCATTACAAGGAAGCGTATAAGGCATTACAAGGAAGCATATAAGGAATTTAAAAGGAAGCATATAAGGCATTTAAAAGGAAGCATATAAGACATGCTGTGGGCCTAACTACCCGGACATAATAATGATAGCCATTACGTACGAACTCTCATCACTTGGTGCGTACGTAGCCCCCAAACAAATTACACATAGCATATACATCACCTATGGGGATAATTCCCTCTTACAAGGTTATAAAGGAGACTCACCTCGTGTCAAATCTATCCCTCGGACCACAAATGCGCCCGAAACTCCGAACTCTACACCCGAGGACTCGCAACTAGACAAAAGGTGTACAATTTTTGGTTTTGTGTGGTGTTCGGGAGGCACCTGGGCCCACCCGAGCCCCCGTCCAAATATACCAACAATTCCTAACTCACAATACGTACTCGCTCGAGCCTTCGGAACACCTAAAACAATGCTAAATCTCAAAATCACCCCTCAAAACCCCTAGGATCAAACTTAAGAATTTCTAAGCTCTTGATTTCTATAACGACGCGCCGGACCGACCTATACTACTCGGAATGACCCCAAATTTTGTAGACAAGTCATAAATAACATAACAGAACTATTCCCGACCTCGGAATCACCTTCGGACCTCAATAAAGTAAAATCACGTTCCAAACCAAATTTTAAATTTAAGGAAATCCTCATTTCTATATCATGCGCCGAAACGCTCCCGGGTTATCGGAAACCCATTCCAAACATACGATCAAGTCTGAAATCATCATATGGAGCTACTGACACTGTCGGAACTCGATTCCGAGGTCGTTTGCTCAAAATGTTGACCAAAGTCAAACTTGGCCAAATAGGCCAACCTTAAGGAACCAATGTTCCTATACTGCTCAAAGCACTACCAAATCCTGAACCACCAGTCCCCGCAAGTCACAAATCACAAGAAGCCGCTATGGGAAGACTTATATAGGGGAACGAGGTCCGATAACATAAAACGACCGGTCAGGTCGTTACAACAGGCCTGGGAAATGCGACATATTTTATCGGAAATGCGAAGCATACCTGGGAAGCCTATGTTCGCAAATACGAACTCCCATCCGGAATTGCGAAGACATCCAGAAGTCGCAAATGCGACAGTTTTGTCACAAATGCGAAGGCTCCAGTAATGCGAAGGGTTCGTAATTGAGATACCCATCTCGCATTTGCGAGCTTCGCAAATGTGAAGCTCCAGTCGCAATTGCGACATCTGCAGCCTGTTAAGTGGGATTTTAGACGGGATTTTCACCCATTTTTCAATTCTCTCAAACCCTAAACCTCCATAGGCGATTTTCCAAAGACCCAAATTCTCCAAATCATAGGTTGGTTATTTCTAACTAATTCATTTCAATCTCTTGCAACTTTTAACAAGATTTCAACTAAAAATCTAGAACTTTCATGGTAAAATTTGGGATTTTTGGGTAGAACTTAGGAATTTTGGAATTTAGACCTCGAATTGAGGCCGGATCCCAAAACCAATTATATATCCGGGCTCGGGGGAGAATGGGTAAACGGGTTTTGGTCCGAACTTCGAGTTTAGACCAAGCGGATCCGGGGTCGATTTTTGTCTTTTGATAGGAAAACATAGGGAAACCGTGAATTTTCATTAAAGTTAATTCCTTTAGAAATAATTACTGATATTGAACCAATTATGATTAGATTCGAGCAGGTTAGAGGCAAATTCTAAAGGAAAAGCTGTGATTGAGCAGTGAGTGACCTGCGGAATTGAGGTAAGTGTTTGGTCTAACCTTGACTTGAGGGATTAGGAATCCCCAACTTGAATGCTATGTGAGGACCGTGATGGCGCCTAACGCTGCACTTGCTAGGCAAGCCAACATTAGAAATTTGCAACATAATAATCTTATAAAATACTGAGAACCACTACAACTCAACACATAATAATTAAAGTAAGAAACGAGACTTGCATAATAATACTGCGCATGTGAAATCTATATGTCTAGCTACCCCGGGTCTGGAGTCACAATTGACGGACTACTATGATTAACTACAACTATTTGGCTGAAAGAAAGAGATACATCTGTTTATGAAACTAAAGAAAATAGTAAATAAAGGAGGGGACTCTAGGAATCTGCGGATGTCGGCAAATCTACCTCGGGTCTCCTGCGTATAAGTCAGCTACAAACTCAGGATCAGATCGGACCGACACCTGGATCTGCACAGAAAGTGCAGAGTGCAACATTAGTACAACCGACCCCATGTACTGGTAAGTGCCGAGCCGAGGCTAGGACAAGACACTCACATATAACCTAAATAGTATAATCATGCTAATGGAAACAACAATAAATAAAGAAATAAAGCAGAAGTAATGGGAATGGGACATACAATAGGGGATTACAATATAAGGAGTGAGAAATAACGAAAAGACAGAATTAAACAAAAATCCTCAAACAAAATAAGCAATTAAATCAGCAAAGGAAAACTGCACGGCATCACCCTTCGTGCTTTTACTCTCAACCTCACCAAATAAATAAATAGAACGGCATGACATTACCCTTCGTGCATTAAACCTCTCATTATATACACGACATCACCCTTCGTGCTTTATCACTCATAAATCATGGTACGACATCACCCTTCGTGCTTTATCACTCATAAATCATGGTACGACATCACCCTTCGTGCATTAACACTCACATATCATGGCACGACATCACCCTTCGTGCTTTACACTCTTCCTCACAATATAAATAATACATGTACGACATCACCCTTCATGATTTACACTCCTCCTCACAAATCACATAATCAACATCAACGGATAAATAGAAGTTTGACAAAGGCGCCAGTACTTTACCAATGATTACTATCACAATATGAAACTCAACATTTAACCAATATTCTAAAGTTATCGAATTTCAGTGAATCCAGATATAAATCACCAACATTTTTAATAACAACATTGAGCATGGATAATAGGATTTAAAGACTGCAAAAGTTACAAAGTATAAAATTTTCACTCGCATTCTATGACTCAACTACAACGCATAGATGCTCGTCACCTCACCTATACATCATATTTAACAACCAAACACGTAGCAATTAAACATATAATGCCTATTCCTTCAAGCCAAAGTTAGACACGACACTTACCTCGATTCGCAGGCCACTCACTGCTCAAGTACCACTTTTCCCTTAGAGTTCACCCCCAGCCCACTCGTATCTAGACACAAATAGCTTAATACCATCAATTATGCTAAAGGAATCAGCTTTAATAAATAATTGTTGATTTCCCGAAATTTCCCAAAAAAGTCAAAAACTGACCTCGGGCCCTCTCTGTCAAAACTTGAAGTTCGGACCAAAATCCGTTTACCCATTCACCCCCGAGACCGAATATGTAATTAGTATCAAAATCTGACCCCAAATTGAGGTCCAATTTTCCAAAAAGCCCCTAATTCTACCCAAACCCCCAATGTCTACCATAAAATTCCTAGATTCTAGGTTTAATTCTTGTAAAAAGAAGTAAAAGATTGAAGGAAACAAGTTAAGGAATACTTACCTACGATTTGGGGAAGAAATTGCCTTAGAGAAATCGCCCTAGGTCGCCTATCCTCATGAAAATAAGAAGAAAAAGACTGGAGTTCAAATTAAATGAACTCACTGCCCGACCTTCGCATCTACGGTGCTCGGGTCGCATCTGCGCATCCGCACGTGCGAATAAGGCATCCGCTTTTGCGGGAAGGACTGGGCCACACTAGGCCGCACCTGCGAAAGGGCTTCCACTTCTATGGAAAGGGACTGGGCCACTTGGACCGTACCTGCAAAAGGGCTTCCGCTTCTGCGGTCCTGCTCCTGCGAAGAATTAAATCTAGGCCTGGGTCGCACGTGCGGTCTGTCGCTCGGACCTGCGACCAAAGGCTCACAGGTGCGGGCACACCAGATTTGGTGCACCGACAGCCTTGGTTGAGTTTTAACTCAACTCGCGCATCGTCCGAATGGCACCCGAGCCCTTGGAGCTTCAAACCAAACATGCAAACAAGTCTAAAAACATCATAAGGACTTACTCGCACGATCAAATCGCCAAAATAATCCCTCGAACTATAAATTTAGCACCAAAAACTCATAAAATTCTCAAGAACACTTTAAATTTCCTATTTCCTCAACCGAAGGTCCGAATCACGTCAAATAAATTCCGTTTCTCACCATATTTCACAGACAAGGTATATATATAATATCGGACCTGTACCGGACTCTAGAACAAAAATATGGCCCCGTTACTATCAAAGTCAAGCATTAATCACATACTTTAAAACCATAAATCTTCTGAAATTCAATTTTAGTCAAAAATTCATTTCTCGGGCTATAGATCTCGAAATTCGATTCCGGGCATACGCCTACATCCCATATTTTCTACGGACCCACCGGGACCGTCAGAATAGGAGTCAGGGTCCTTTTGCTCAAAACAGAGACCAAAGTCAACTAAAAATCACTTTTAATTTCTAAAATTTATTACTTCTTTTATTTCCCACATAAAGGCTTTCCGGAATTACGTCCGGACTGCGCACACAAATTAAGTAGGATAAATATAATATTTTAAGGCTAGCGAGCGTTGAATGAAGTCCTAAAACACAAGATGACCCCTTAGGTCATCATAGCCATGGTATTATTCCCCACTATATTCCAATATTTTACAAGGGAATACATCAAAAAGCTACAAGTGTCGTCTACATTAATAATTTTCTAGAATAAAAAGCACACCAATCTATGTGTAAACTATTATGGAATACATCCAATTTGGTGTCACAAATACTTCAACAGTGGGAACAATCAGATACTTGATGAAAGTTTAAACTAACAACATCATTATTTACAATACGATTAAAGATGAAAAACTTATGATTTTATATCTTGTATACATCAAAATTAAGAGAAATTCTTAATTTTGCATTCTTAATGAGGCAATTTTGTACTTCAAACAAAGAGAATAATAGACACTAAAAAAATATGAACATGATATAAATTCTAGTAATTCAATATAGGAGTTCTAATTATATTTTATTATAACTCGTTTAAATTGTTGTTCACTGGTGATAGAATAATAAACATTTGATAAAATTCTATATAAAATATATAGATTTTTATGTTTTCCAAAATTTAAGAAGATGAGAGAAATAACTTTAGTTTTTATGGAATTATCATGTGTTAATTTTTATAATGAAACAATATAGAAATAATAACAAATAACATTTAAAACAATCTATTGATATTTGAAAACTTTTCATGGAAGAATAGAGTTCAAACCATATAGATTAAATTATCACATCAATTAAGTATATAAGATATAACCTCCTAGTACAGTAAGAAAAAATCTCATTACTTAAATTAACTTTTGAGCTTGCACAAACTATATTTTTTTAAAATTACTTTTGAATATGAAAATATTTAGTTTGAAATTGTAATGACCCAAAGGGTCATCTTATGATTTAAGATACCATTCCGGGCTAATTATTCTTAAAAATATTAATTTTAATTACCTCGATTTATGTGAAAATATAAGAAAAATGATTTTTATAGTTAAAATGTTGATTTTGATTGACTTTGGTTAACATTTTGAGTAAACAGACTCAGACCTGTATTTCGACGGTCTCGGGAGGTTCGCAGTAAAATATGGGACTTGGGCGTATGCCCATAGTTGAATTCCGAGGTCCATAGCTTTAGAAATTAATTTTTGAAGAAAATTATTGTGTTGGATTTTTAAGGAAATAAAGAAATGAATTTATATTTGAACTTATTGGTATCATGCCCGTATTTTGGTTCCGGATCCCGGTACATGTTTGTTATAATATTTAAGTTCTATTTGTGAAATTTGGTGGAAATCGGAGTCATTTGATGTGATTCGAACGTCCGGTTGAGAAGATAGTAATTTTTCTAAAACATAATTAATAGATTAGAAGAATTTGTACAAAGAAGATCAAAATAAATGCAATATACACATTAGAGACCTAATACCTAAAGGAGGACATTCATCAGACCCCCCTTTGGCTAAGGAGCGCCGTTTTCTTCTTCTTCAAAAACACAGCAGCTGGTGCCTTCTTCTTCCTCCAAAAGCCGTATCTCCCTCAGCCCAGAACGTGAGCAAAAAGCTGCTGAAATCAGCTGGAAAACGCAGCAAACACAGCTGCAAAACATCACCCAAAAAAAATAATAGCTGCCCAACAACACCAAACTCCAACAAATTTCAGCTAAGAAACGCAACAAATTTCAGCTAGAAACCTGGTCCAAAATCACTCAAAACCATAGCTGAAACCACCCTAAGAACGCAGCAAAATAAGTTGTATGAAGCACATCGTGAAAAACCAGCCCCAAATTCTCCATTAAAACTGCTCCAAATCCATCCATGAGCACCACCTAAATTCCAGCTCCAAAACTATCCTAAAACCAGTAAAATACCATGCAAAAACACTACCAAAAGCTTCTCCAAAATATCCACAAAAATCTGTTGTAAATAGCCCAAATTAGACCTCAAAACAACCCAAAATTAAGTGAAAACCAGTTCAAAGAAGTAGCAAAAACGCAGCAGTAAAACGACCTTCAAATCTCCATGAAAATAGGCCATTTTCGTCCCTACAAACAAAAAATCAGCATCAAATCACCCTTGAAAAACCAGCAAAACTTTAGCCCTCAAAACTATTGAAAACAACCCAAAAACGGGCTGGAAATCCAGCACCAATTCCATCCAAAAACAACCATTATGTCACGACCCAAAATCCTAACTCAGGTCGTGATGGCGCCCAACGCCGGGGTCAGGCAAGCCAACACTTGTTCTACTAGCGAGATTTCCTTTTTACATAAAATGTTCCAATACTTACCAAGTCTTAAGTTTAAAATCATTAAGTGAAAACAGATAAATTAACCAACTTGAACCAATGTACCCAAAATGATCATAATCAACATATACAGTTCCAAAAATGTAATGTCTACTACGTGTGCCAGGAACTAGTGTTGGAGGAACGGATGTCGGAGATCGTGGTGTGTGGCGGTTCAGAATATAATAGCTACTTCTAGTGAAGACAACTTGAGGAAGATGATCTTTGAAGAGTCTGAAGTTGTGGTGATCTGCGGGTTTAAGAGCTATGGGAA